>NKZA01000114.1:0-53096 GCA_002374405.1 Metschnikowia cubensis | reverse complement strand
AGTTCTAAAGTTTTTGGAGTCATTAGAGAATAATGACATGGCTGTTCCTGATTATGCAAGTAAGAATGGTAAAGTCCAACGGTTTCCAGTTACCTATACAGGCATTAAGCAGACGATGCTTAGGAACAAAAGTCTGAGACATTGATGCTGTACTAACAAATACTTGGCATCTATAAATCTGATACGATGGGATGAACCCCTTTATCGCACAAAATGACGTCTTGTATGGTGTGACAAGAATAGCGCTACTGGGCTTGCTCTAGGCGACCCCTGATGCTGTGTTATGCAGGGCGGCTAACTAGTACTGCGCACCTGCTGCATGTTCCAAAATATTGTCTTCAAGGTTGAGAGGCTATAGTGAGCTCTGCTTTGCCATAATTTCCGAATAGATTAGAGGAACAATCCGATGAGAATAAACTTGTCGATTTTGACTCTTTATGAGGTTGTATGCAGATGTGTGGATGGGTGGTACGCAATTTGCTAAGAGAAGTTAACGCGCTAGGTCCTGTTGATTGCTGTCAACCATGCATATAAAATTGTACGGAAAAACCGCCATGATGCCGTAACTTACTCGGCGGGTATTCGGAGAGGCGGTACTGTCTATTATTTTTTTCATTTTCATGAACCATATCTTCATATACCATATATCTTCCTTTTAAAAACTAACAGAATTTTAATCGATACAACAATGGACTCTGATTCTAGCACACCCCAAAAAGGCTTCAGTCTGGGTTCTGATGCTAGCCACAATAACAAAGAGCATGTCCCACGCACTGCTGAAACCCGCTTGGAGGGGTCCTTTAAAGCTCCGCAGGCTGACTATTTCTCCAAAATTCAGCTTGAAAAACCCGTTCCTGAAAGAGAACATTTGGAAAACCCTGCCGCAGAACGTCCTTGTCCTGTACGCAGAATAACTACCACCGGTAGAGGGAAACTCCTTGCTGATGGCCGCCGCCAACTCAGAGAGAAAGATTGTTATGATAAACTTGGCTTCTCCTTCCCCACGGGCAAGAAATGGATGATTCTCAGTGTGATTTTTGCCGTTCAAGTGTCAATGAATTTCAACACATCCATATATCCCAACGCCATTCCGCTCATATCTGAGCATTGGGAAATTTCCCAACAAAAGGTTCGGGTATCACAGATGGTATTTCTTATACTGTATGCTTTCGGATGTGAATTATGGGCACCATGGTCTGAGGAGTATGGAAGATGGCCCATCATGCAGACTTCATTGTTCCTTGTGAACATTTGGCAAATTTTGGGTGGTCTTGCTCCCAACTTTGCCAGTGTGGTTATTGCCCGTGGGCTTGGTGGTTTTTCTTCTGCCGGGGGTTCTGTGACTTTGGGGATGACTGCTGATATGTGGGAAGCCAATGATCAAGGCTTCGCTGTAGCTTTTGTGGTTTTATCTTCCGTGGGAGGATCTGCGTTGGGACCCATTTTCGGTGGTTTATGCCAAGACCATCTTTCTTGGAGGTGGAATTTTTGGATTCAACTTATTTTTGGAGGTGTAGTGCAAATCGCCCACTTCTTTTTGGTCTGTGAGACTAGATCTTCAATCTTAGTAGACAGAGAAGCTAAGCGGCGCAGGATAGCCGGTGAAAGCGATAACATTTTCGGACCAGGGGAAATCAATGGCAGGAAACTCTCCGTCAAGGAAGTCTTGGCTATTTGGAAACGTCCTTTCGTCATGTTTGCAACAGAACCTATTGTTTTGTGCCTTTCATTACTTTCAGGTTTCTCTGATGCCTTGATTTTTGTATGTATGGAGTCTTTCTCTTTGGTATACAAGCAGTGGGGTTTCAGCGCTACCCAGTGTGGTCTAGCTTTTGTTCCCATAATGATTGGTTACTTCTTGGCATACGGCATCCATCTCCCTGACATTTCCAGGCAAAGGTACCTCATTAAAAGCCAGGGCGATGGATCACGTTTCGCAGAGAGAAGATTATTGCTTTTGTTATTTATTGCTCCATTGGAAGCCATTGGTTTGTTTGGCTTTGCCTGGACTTCCATGGGCCCAAGCTACAACCCTTGGATTGCACCAATGATCTTCACTGTCCTCATCGCTATTGCTAATTATAGTATCTACATGTCGACTATCGACTATATGATTGCAGCTTACGGTCCTTACTCTGCTTCTGCCACCGGAGGCAATGGTTTTGCTCGTGACTTCTTGGCAGGTGTTTCAGCCATGTACGCTACGCCAATGTACAACAATATTGGCAAAAGACACCATTTGCAGTGGGCCAGTACACTACTTGGGTGTATTGCGATGTTGGTTGCTGCTCCCATTTACATCTTTTACTGGAAAGGTCCTGCTATTCGTGCTAGATCTAAGTTCGCGCAAACCTTGGCTGCGGACAAAAAAAGCAATGCCATTGATTCCGATGAGGAGGAAGAAATTGATGTTGGAGGTAATTATATCCGTCTGAGAGAAAAGGATGCCCCTAAGGATACTGGTCTGCAAATGGTCTGAGCTGTTTTTTGACATTTATTTAACTCTCAATAACTTTACTGAAGACACCAACACCCTCAATTCTATTATTCAAAACTTCAATACTTTAAATCAAATCACTTCAAGAACTGACATTAAGGTGAAAACACTATAATCATTAAAGTTATGACTGCTCATTATCATATAGTTCCCCCCAAATAATTAATTCAATAGTTCTGATTTTATAATATCGACATTACCGAATTTGTTCTTTCAAAATCCATGTTGCCACGAGAGCACTTCTTGATAAATAATAAAATAAAAAACTTATACCCATAAGATTTGACCGTGTGTTAAAAGAAGTATACCGTGGAATTCAATTGAGGAGATCTTCTCAATCGCGCGTGGGCTTGACGTCAAATCCCCACGAACGTTTTTTTAATAGTTTATATGCAGTCTATCTTAAATTTCATTCCTCGAGGTTTGTGCCTTAAGTAAAATTCGCTTTGAATACGACTTATCTCTAAGAATTTGTACTCTGCTTATCTTCTTACTTTGTCATTGGTCATCTGTCGGGCTGGAATCAAGAAGCAAAAACTTGTCTCATGTTTTGTCTTTTCTCGAAAGCAATTTATTCTTGAATCATTGGAAGACGAGAATCTATCGCGGCAATTTGCGGATTTAACTTGCATATGATTCTTTGAGAAGAACACCTGTACATCTAGATAAGACACTTTCTCAATAGTAGCTATTAGTAAAATCCTTTAAATTGTATATAGTGTAAATAATTCCTACATTTACCCCTGATCCAGAAAATAAAGCTTTTTTTCCTACTGTGAAAAAGTAGCCATGTTGTAACTGCGGATGAAAGGACGTTCGTCTGTCTCCGGATCCTCGGAACATTTTATTTCTTTTTTTATCCCCGGTCGCAACCGTCTTCGATCTCCTATTCTGTGGCTATAATGCACTCCTTGCTTCCACGGTCTGAAGAGTCTTCTAATAAAACTTCCAATCTGTTCACATTTTTCACTAAATCCTTGAGCATCCAAATAATTCAGTCTCTTTTTCTCATTTTGATCTTGAATTATACTGAATATCATTCTTCCTCCTACGAAACATAAATCTTTCCGTTTCTGCCACAAAACCATGCTGGTAAACGAGGTCAACAGCTCTGGAGTATTCGGTACAGCAGAGTTCTCTCAGGCCAATATGTGTGACCCTTGCAGAATCTCGTCCTCCAATACCTCGAACTACAGTGATGACAGTTTTGAAGCTATCGCCAACAACAGATTCTCGCTGGATGATTCTCAAAATAAGGACGCCTCTCCTTTTCTGCCTAACACATCATCGTCGTCAGTCACATCATTGGAATTCTCCCCTGTACAGCCTCATAAACGAGCTTTTGCAGGCACTGAACCTTTTATGTCGAAGTTCACAGCTCAAAGTGAGTTTCTAGATTTCATAGACCCTACTCCCGCTCGTCCGCCACAGTACGGGGATATGCCACCTGGAGGATGCCCAAGATTTCCGATATTCGAGAAGGACTATGGTAACGAGTCTTTGCCCTCATATTCACCTGCTGCATATAAAGTTGGAGTTTGCTCCCGAAAACAAGAGTGGCTTTCGCCGTATGAGGTCTCCCCCACCAGATCATGGAAGAATGTGATCATAGAGTTGAACTCCACCCAACTTAATGTTTACTGTATACCAAGCCAGTTGGATTCGGCCCTCATGAATATTAGGATTAATGAGCATAATCAAAATAGGCCAACGGTCTTGGATACTCGTCTTAATTCAGTTGTAACCACTGAGCTTGATATGGAGGTGCGCCGTGTGTGTGATAAACTCAAACTTTTTGATCTCACAACTCCAATGAACATAGATCAACTAGAGCTTGATGTGCCGTTGAAAAGCAACTTCCCTCTGATACTGGCTCATAAGGTTCTCAAGGTTTGCAAGCAAAAAAAATTGCTACGCTCGTATTCCTTGCAATATGCAAAGATAGGCTTGGCTAATGACTATACCAAGAAACCGAATGTTTTGAGGCTTCGCTTGGAAAATGAGCAATTTCTTCTTTGTTTTGCATCAACCAAGGAGATGATCGAATGGAATCTTGCATTCTCCATCGGTAAAGACGTTTCTTTGGACTTAACTGAGAGAGAGATTCCAAAGTATAGAACGGTTCCAAGAAGAAGATCCACATACCTTTCCAGAAATACCCCCTTTTTTAACGACGTGGTGACGCGGCGTATGAGATCCCGTTCCGAACCTTTAGTTGAAAGTTCAAGCAGTACTAGTTTGAGAGGTAAATTTTCCAAATTGAAGACCAAAATCGTGACTCCCACCGCCCTAAGTGGGTCTAAAGCAATCAAGGTTGCTCATGAAACAAGTGAGCTAAGAAAGCCTCCCTCTATAGTATTAATGGGAGCACCCCAAAACTTTGATCGCCATCGTCAAAGATCGTCCTCAATTGTGGATTCTGCCATTTTTTGTATTAGCTCAGATGATGAATTTGTGAGTGAGGAATTGGAAGCGCCTCATGTAAGAAATACTGAGGAAGACCTCGAAGATTATTTACAAAACATTAGTGATATCCGCGGTTCTGATGAAGATGATGTGTTCGAAAATGACTTTGATGAATTTCTTAGTCTGCGATTCAACGAGGAACCTCTGAGTGAAAGAGACAATGGGGACAAGAAATGGGAACCTTCAGTGAAATTTGAAAGCCGCAGGCGGTATTTGAGAAATTGTGTGAAATGCATCAGGCCACTCGGGTTCGATGACAACTGGGTCAATAAACTGCTTGTTAAACCAACGACTATGACGCCGTTGACGACTGTGTACGTCAGAAATCAATATCAGATGCATGACTCAAGCTATTCCTCTCTCAGTGACTTGGGCGAGGATTCTGCTGCGTCAACTGGCCCTCTCAACCTAAGGCGAAAATCAGGAGGAAATGATCCACTTTACGATCTTCCTGATACTTCTTTGGCAAGAATACCGCATCATAATTTGAAGGAGTATAGTGTTGGGCCGCACTCACTTATACCAAAAGTATTATGAATCAATCATAACTTCAAGTTCTATAAAATTATATACATGTAATTAACTGCTAAAATCTCACATATTCAACCTGTCTGTCAACTTTTCTCTAATCTTCAACTCCATAGCACGCTCCTCGAATGCTTTCATCATAATCTTGCTGACTTTATCATGAAACATGGAGGAAACAGTATTGTAAATAGGGTTCTTGAACCTATACTTTAAACTAAAATCAACTACAGTTGATTTTTCATTAGTGAACCGGCTTTTCACTTCCCTGAACCTCCACTCATTGTGCAAATGTTCGAATAACAGGATTGTGGCAGATTCTGCAATGAGCAGTTCATTTTCAATACACTTGAGCTTGCAGACAAACTTTTCATCATAATCATTCCAGCCAACTCTCAAACCTGCTTCGGAAGGAAGCCCTGTAACCTTGTCATATTGATTGACAAACGATTTCGTAACAAATGGAACGAACTCTTCATATTTCGAAACATCTGCCACTACACGATATAGTAGATTGGACGGCACATTTATCTTTTTGGTTATCTTGTAAGCCTTCTCTTCTCCATTAAAACTTCCGAAGTTCAAGAAGGTTCTTTTTTGTATCGCATATACACGTGGTCTTACGGCTAACATGACTCAGCAACTAGGGAGTACTTTTGATTGCATTCTCAAAGTGACTCGATGCAGGCAGAAGAAATTCCGAAATCTGACCTTTCATACAATACGCTGTCTATAATGTAATTTTACGTTAATTTTCACTGATCGTTGATTGAATGATGTACAGATAATACTAATTAAGCACGAATGTAGACGGCTTGTTTAGAGTGCTTGACGACTGGCTTGATGACGCCTTCACTCTCCAAGTGTCTCAAAGCAACTCTGGCCATGGAACCACCAATCTTCAATCTGTCAACCAAGACAGAGACAGAGACGTACTTAAAACCTGGAACTTCCTTCATAATTCTGTCGTACTTCTCTTGATCCAACACGACGAGGTGCTGAGCCTTGTCCTTGACCTTACCCTTGTTCCACTTCTTCTTACCCTTCTTACCACCGGCTAAAGCGGCAGCGGCCTTGGCGGCCTTGGTTTGTTGAATCTTTGGAGCCATCTAAATAGTTAGTATTCTTTGTTTTATAGTACAAACTCTGTTAACAGCAAAACACTAAAAATGTGCCGGGCAGCCCTCCGAACATTTACCACAAGATGGGTATATCAATTTAAGAGTGCCGTTTCACTTTTTCAATATTTTCAAGAAATAATTCCATGAATCGCTTTTGATTGCCCTAGTCCTGACATCTTTGATTGCCTTAGAGCATCTTATGCTGATCATTACATACTTTGATTCAAAAGTTCGATATAGATTAAAAAAACTTTGAGCTGAATCTTTTCCTCTTTTTTTTTCCCGCGCCGAGTGGGACTGCGCTTAGTTCATCACGTGTTTGATTCGCGAAGCTGTAAATCACTCTCGCAGGAGAGTGAAAAAATCGCATCACGAGATAATGAGAAATTTGGGGCTTGAGCCCTACTCTTCAGAATCGAGCCGAAGCAAGTCGTGACTACACACACACACACATACAGAGCAAATCGCAAGCAAGAAATGGTCAAGAGAGGTGCCGAAGAGCAAATTACGAAAGACGGTACCATAGGCGATTTATATGTCAATGAAAAAAATACTCCAAGCTTTGCATCGTCTGATGTTTTAGCCAAAAGAAAAATATTAAAACCTAGAGGCAGAATGTTCAATCTTCAAACCAGACCTAGCCTTACTTATGATAAAATTAATTTGTCAGGACGTGGCAATCCAGAGAGAGATGAAAGGCTCAAAGCATTGGGTATTTCATTCTCCGACTCAGTGAAGAAAGTTAAAGTTGACGAAGGCGTCGCTGACTTCAGACCCCTCGTCAATATGTACCTCAAATACTACCAAGATATTGAGAGCAATTCAACTTCAAAGGCCACACAGGCGTTTCCCGTTGCTGATACAACTCTTCAGAAAAACAGCTTGCTTGATAAATCATCGCATACGCCTCAACCGACCTCGCTGATGGCGAAAGAAGTTCCTAATCAAATTTTACAGAATAAAATTACAAGTGAAAGCGATAATGAATCTGATGATGAAGTCAAGAAAGAGATTAAAATTCAGGGTCCTCAATTCAATCTAAGCTCTAGACCTACGATGAAACACTCTCCATTTACGTTCGGATCCAAGTCCGCACCTAAAAAAGTGGATTCTGATTCAGACTCTGAAATCGAGATAAAAGGCCCCACTTTCACTTTCAATAAGCAAATCCAAGATCCAGTTTTCAAGCTTTCCGGTAAGGAAACAGATATTGTGCTCGATGACTCGGCTAAGCAAAGTGGTACCCCGAAACCAAGCCTTTTCACTTTCGGATCTAGCGTAACGAAAAGCAATGCTGAAGCTGAAGGTAACAAATCAATTTTTGGTGCTGCTTCAGTGTCAAGCTTCAGTACTCAAGAAAGTGAGAAAGACAAAGCCGAAAACGCAACTAGCATATTTCTGGCACCAACATCATTTAAAATTGGTCTGCAACAATTGACGTCGCAGGAAAAAGATGAGGGTACTCGTGAATCCATCTCAGATAAGAATTCTCAGCAAGTCGCATTCGGTTTCAAATCCAATTCTAGTACTAAGGAAAATAAGAACGAGAACAGCAAACCCCTCTTCAGTTTCAATTCTGTGTCAACATCCTCCGAGGGAGGATCAATGCAGCGAAATTCTAATTTTGCCAACAAGCGTACCAATCAAACTTTTGGAATTGCGACGTCCTTGAATTTCGGTAGTGCTTCAGGTGTATCTAATTCTACGACTGGCTCGCAGAAAACGACTTATCAAGCGCCAACTCTAGATGACAATAATCCAAAGGCAGATGACACTCCATCAGTCACTGAAATAGATACTGTTGGCGAAAATGAAGAGGATCCAAATATTAAATTTGACGCAGTTGCGTCACTCAATGATGAGAAATTAGAGACAAAAACCGGTGAAGAGTCGGAAACTGTTGTTTTCCAACGGAAAACGAAACTCATGCTCTTCAACCCTGAAAATAACGAAAATCCTTACGAAACTTTGGGAAAAGGTGAGTTAAAAGTTTTACATGCGGAAAAAGAGGGCACAAGTAGAGTATTGATCAGGGCCGACGGAAGCCTAAGAGTTCTCTTGAATGTGTCTTTAATTAAGGATTTGTCGTATTCTACTTTAGGTAATGGATCCTTGGTTCGGGTTCCCGTTGCTAATGAGAATACGATCGATACTTACGTGCTCAAAGTCAAGACAGCAGAAGATGGTCAAGAACTCTGCAAGATTTTGAATGACTTGAAATCTCGGTGATCTATTATTGCTGAAATTAGCCTCGTCTAACTTCTATTCATCTACATGTACGGAAATGATCTTTCAAGATTGTCAATAAAGAAAAGTAATGTTAGCAGTTTGGTGTGCATGTTGTGTACAAATCTCCTCTGACTTTCCAATGTCCGAAAAGCTATTGCGCCATCTCAAAAGCCTCAATTTGTCTTTCTATTACCCTCTTTTTGTATTTCGGAAACACGCGCTATCGTCGGAATAGGTCAAGTCCACATGAAGATGTTCAAATTAATTGTCGATTCGAGTTAGTCTCAAGAAAATTGAAGATTATGGGGCGTTGCCTTTGCGAACCAATTTGTCGAGCAAGGAGCCATGACATAATGCGAAGGAGGTACTATGGACATTACTGAGATCAAGACCTTGTTTTAATGATTCAACTGTTGTAGATGCGCGGGGGTGCCCATGTTTATGATGCCATCGTATAGTTTTGGCGTTGATGGTTATATTGCTAGTAATTCTGTACTTCTCGTCTCCCAAATAGTCTCAATGATTATTACCTGGCTTATTGTTTTGTTTGTGTTAATTGAGCTCCTGAGGTTGTTCAGGCTTGAAAAGGATGTTTGCATCCAGAAAGGGTTTCACTTCCGAGTCTGCCTTAAAATCTTCCAAAAGTTGACTCAATTTGGCCGTGACGAATTCCCCACACTTCGAAGCCTCAGAATGGAGTTCAACGTGACCTTGTATATCATCAATGGCTCCATAGATGATGGTGAACCATCTTTTTTTTCGGGGAATCTGGAGGTGCCCTGTAAATGGAAGCTTGTTTGAAGGAAATTCGTTAAGTTTAAGCAATCAAAAGTTTAATCACAGACCCCAAGACACCATGACTGAAAACTCGTGTTTAGCTGGTGGATTATCAAACGGATGATGACGAAAAAACTTTAGTCCTTAAATCGGGTCTGTTAAAAGACGGGCAGCCTCTCACTAAGCATTCTGAGAGAAATACAGGCTAAGGGCGTAGGAGTGAAGTAATGGTTCAAACTTACGCTCAAGAGCAGCTCGAGTAGTCAACTTGCTCTTGCGGTCTGACCAATCGGTATTGATGTCCCATGTGATTCGTCACACAATCGTTTCCATCACCTGCCTGGCGACAAATGCTCCCTCTTTGCATTTGAAAGAAGACTTGCCAAGGTTTTCCATAAAGCAGGTGTGAAAGAAATTAATTGCAAGAATTTTGGTGGCTTTTGCCTCTTCCGTCGCATTGTTGTATAACACAATTGAGAAATCTCAAGATCGAACCTTTCATAAGCGGCAAGTGCTGGCAAAAGTACTTGAACAAGCATTTGAAAGCGAAGTATTACTCCGAAAATAGGACGGTAGTCTTCACACAATTGCAAAGTGCTTAAAGCTTACTCAGCCTGCGGGTACGATATGGTGTTTTTACCAAAATACTCTTCAGAATTGATACCCGGGTTATATCTTACAGTGCACAGCTTTTGAACATAATAATAATATTTTAAGGAAAAATATTAATAAGAAAAACCTTGAATAAAGAGTATTATATATTGTTTGTCCTTTAAAATATGAGAAAGTGATCAGGTACGATAGATCAAGATGTGACTAAACACAGTATTAGATTGCACCAAAAAGATAGATAAGGTACCCAAAACATCAGATGCCGATCTTAGTTCAAGACAATTTAGGCGAGTTCACATCATAAGTATATCCTGATATCAACAACAAATATGACGAGGCTGCTCCAATCTTAGTCAGGCACTTATATGATTCTAACGTCCTAAATACTTACCATCCATTCATCTATATCGTTCTAGACTCTAACTATTTACAAGAGAGTATAATTTCTGGCATACTTATTTCTTTGTATCATCCTTGAGATTGAAGAATTTGCCAAGCATTTTTCCTATTCTATGCAACTTGGATGGATGCAAGTCTTTCTCGTCAATTGACTCAATGCCGTCCTCATCTGTTTCTAATTTCCAATCCGCATGAGTTCGTTTAGCATTTTTATCGTTAAAAGCATCAGCTAGAGCTTCAAACAATGCAGTTTGTACAGGCGTTTCAGGCACTAGAGTTTTCACATTCAATACGACTTCCATATTACCACGATTTTTCATGTTTCGGTTTATCGGCACACCTTTCTCCGGAATTGTAAGCTTCTTCCCGTTTTGAACACCTGGTCTCACCTTGAGTTTGATACTCTGGCCATCTATAGTGGGGACAACAATTTCTCCACCTAGAGCAGCTGTAGTCGTTAAGATATCCTGATTTAGAATGATATTGTTGTTTGAACGTTGGAAGACTTCGTCTCTTTGAACATTGACTCTCACGATGAGGTCGCCCTTTCTGGCCTTATTGTAGGCATCTTGAGTTACGAATGGAGCATCTCCACCCCCTGGGATGCGAATTCTTGAACCGTCAGTAATTCCGCATGGCAAGTCAACACTAGTTGATTTTGGTACCTCTTCAACTCCTGCACCATGACACGTTGAACACTCGTCACGCTTTTTGATACTCACTCCTGTTCCGTGGCAAGTATTGCAGGTAGAAGCCATTTGAAAACCTCCAATGACATGAGTGTTTTGCCCTGTTCCGTGACATGTAGGACAGGTACTTTTCTTTTTACCAGCTTTCATTCCTGAGCCTGAGCAGGTATGACAGGAATCAACAGCTTTATAGCTGACATTTATCTTTGCCCCGAAAATAGCTTCTTTGAATTTTATTGATTTGAGAACCTCAACGTTGTCACCCACGTGCTCCGTGACAAAATGTGCTCTGCCCCCACTCTTTCCCCTTGCACCCCCATTAAAAGCCTGTTTAAACAAGTCCTCGAAATCAAAACCCATTCCATTAAAAGGGTCCCCTTGGCCGCCAAAGGGGTTTCCCGAATTTGCATAAGGGTTTCCGTTACCAAAAGGGTTAGAGTTTCCACTGGCATCAAATGCTGCTCCACCAAACTGATCATACTGAGCTCTTTTTTCCTTGTCACTCAATAACTCATAAGACTCCTGAATTTTATGAAACTTCTTCTCTGCTCCTTTCTCTTTATTCACATCAGGATGATGTTTTTTAACAAGTTGATAGTAAGCCTTCTTGATATCAGATGCACTTGCACCTTTATCCACTCCTAAAACATTGTACGGATTGAAATCAATTGAACATGAGTTGGATGTGTGAAATTGTCTGGGTACTGCTCTTCTCAAAGAAGATATCCTTGCGATGCAATATGGTTTTGCTGTAAAGCGTATCATTGAAACCGGGATTTTAGCGTAGACAGGGCTTTAGTGGCTACTCATATATTCGAGAAATTTTCTAGAATTTACGCACAAGTCACGTGATTACACTTGCATCAAGATGCAAAATAGCTCGTGTTTCTTAAACTAATTTCGCCTCAATTTTTTGAGGAATTTATCACAGAAGACAGATTCAAAACGTTTTGTCCCAAGACTCCAATTTCATGGTACCATTCTCTTGGAAGTTGATGTGCATCTTGAGGGCGTCCTTCAAAATGTGAGGTTCGTGCAACGAAGTTGCCTTTCTTGCGTTGAAACAAGCTCTATCAAAGTATTCCTTCAATTGATCCTTATAGTCAGGGTGGGCGCATTTGTTGATTATCTCGATGGCCCTTTCCCTAGGAGCCATGCCTCTCAAATCCGCTAAGCCTTGTTCAGTCACAATGATGTCTAAGTCATGTTCAGTTTGATCGACATGCGGAGAGAAAGGAACCACACAGGAAAGACCCGTTGGATCTGTCTTTGACGGTCTGGCTGAGGGAGTATGCATAATGGACAACTTAGCATTTCTCAAAAAATCTCCGGAGCCACCTAAACCGTTTAGCATTCTAGATCCCATAACATTTGTAGAGTTAGCATGAGCGTAAATATCAACTTCCACAGGCGTATTCATTGCGATGACACCAAGTCTTCTAATAATTTCAGGCGAGTTCGACACAACTTGCGATCTTAAACACAACTTCCTAGAAAACTCATCCCAATTAGCATCAAATCTGTCGAAGCCAGCCTCTGTTAATCTAATGGATGTGGCGGTTGCAAAGTCCAATGACCCTGAATCAAAGAAGTCAAGAAAGGAATCTTGTAAGACTTCTGTCCAAACGTTCAAGTTCTTGAACTTTGACTCAGCTAATCCCTCAACCACAGCATTAGCAATATTTCCTATTCCCGATTGAAGAGGCAATAAGTTTTCTGGTAATCTCCCCATTTTTACCTCATGCTCGAAGAAATCTACAAGATTGGCTCCGATTTTCTTCGATGTCTCGTCAGAAGGAGTGTTTGGTGGCACTTTGTCCCTGGTAGTAGACTCAACAATTGCCACAACTTTAGATGGATCCACTGGAATCGATGTAACACCGACACGATAATCACAAGTAGTATGTGGATAAGGTTGTCTGTGAGGAGGGTTCACAGGCATGTCAATGTCATGCATTCCTTCAAAAGAGGGCGTTTTGGTGTTAACTTCAATGATGACTTTATCCGAGACAGAAATCATTTCAGGTGATGCTCCAACTGCAGGTCCTGGAATGATTGATCCGTCTTCAGCAATTGCGGTGGCTTCGATTATAGTGTAATCGAGCAAATCGTTCTCTTTTTCTTTTGTGTAGAAACCGTAAGTCAAGTCTTGAGGAAACATTGACAAATGTTTATCAAAAAACATAGTCCTTCCATCGTTAATTGCTTTGGCAATTGGTTTACCGACTTGATGCGGTGATCTACGCAAGATCATGGAGTTTTCAGCCCATCTCGATTCTTCTGGCCCTGCTGATGCCCCAACGAACAAATTGAAGGCTAATTTACCCTGTAAGTTGTTTTGCTCTACATGGTCGGCGAGCGCTTTGGGCACGACTTTGGGAGCTCCAACACCAGTAAAGCCGGACCATCCGAGATATTGGCCATGTTTGAATAGTTCAATACATTCTTCAGGCTTTCTCAATTTTGATAAATATGGAGCATATTTAACTCTTTGTCTCAAAAGTGCTGACATTTCTTGGATATTTGCGAATAAAATTTGAAACGTTGAATATGTGCAATAGACGATGTAGTAGCGGCAACGAGCTAACTGTTTGGTGGGGTTAAGTGGGGGGTGCAGGTGTCCAAAAAAAATGTCTTACCCAAAATAATCTCGACAGTGTGCCAAAAAAATTCTGCTATCCAGTGCACGACTCAAAATGCTCAAATAAAACTTGACGGATGTACAATTCTATTTAGTTTAAAAAAGTCAAACTTAACCCACAATTGGACGAAGCTTTGCTATTTATAGTCAAATCTGTGTAAGTTCTCTCGTGCATCAAAATATGCAGTACTTTTCGATACAGCACAAAGTTCGAAGTAGAAGGTGACAATTAAACTACAATCGTAGTTGACGCAAAACCTACTTCTGGATTTACCATACTTTAAATTACGCGCATTCAGTTTTATTCCTACTCTTTCTTACAAACATAGGCAAAACCCTGTATTAGCGACAGTGGAGATCGGAATAATCTTGTTCTCGGACATTCGCACGGAAAGGTCCACAAATCAAATGAAGTAGACACAAGCAAACATTTCATTGGCTCACTCACTGTGCGACTAACGCCGAGCCTGGAAAGCTGCGAATTTGTATACATGAATAATCATATGTGACGATTTGTACACATCTTCGACTGCAAAAACACACCTGTTTTGGCCGTGTACTTTTTTCCGATTGAAGCGAAACAAATAATTTAGTACAGGAGTATTGCAAGCTGTCACAAATTTGGTCTAAGTATTCTTCGGCCAACTCTTGAGTCAATATGTCAAATGTAGACTCGCACCATAATACACTAAGGGCACATACTACCAGAACTCATTCTCCTCGATTCTTCTCAAGTTAGTGTTGAAACGGCTAATTTCAATCCTGTAAATTCACAAAACTATTCAATAAGTCGTCTATTTAATTGTACTTCACGTAATACCTTAACCGATTTAGCGCAGATGCCAATGCCACTCACCATTTGAAAAAGTACTAGTTAAAAAATTCAAGGCCTCGATGACTTTTTGTTTCCACTTGCCTCTATATCAATATGGCAACAAAAAATAGTTTGTCTAGCCCAGAATCAAATCATATTGGGAAAAGTTCTGAATTGTGTTAATAACTTACAAACTATCTAACCTATATAGAGCATTTATCCAACCAAATCTGACTCACTTCAAATTCTACTCATACTTATCTTCAGCTTCGACTTCATTCCCAAACTCTGCATAAATTTTTTGCCTCAACCGGTAATAATTGTTTTCGACCTCTCGTTGAGTTATGTCTTGCTCTATTGTAAATCCTTCTTCTTCAGTTTCATATCTCAAGGGGTCATATTCGTTTTCAATGATTTCATTCATGACAGACTCATCATCACTGTTGCTGTGCAATGAATCGGAAGTCGAAGTCATTTGATCGAGATCCTCTCTCTCTCGTTCATTTATCCGCTCCTCCCATTGACTTTTTGATGTAGGCATCGACTCGATGATTGAATTGAGTTTCTCGAAGTCCCCCAATTCGTTAACGACATGACCATTAACCTCCATGTCGTCGTCAAATAAGCCCAAGTTGTAAGCAGAAATCAATTTATGCGTATCCTCTTGTGACCATTCTTGCTCATTGGTCGATTCATGTAAACTCTTACTATCTGATATCCCGACAATCTGAATGCTGTCCTCCAATAAGGTAGGGGACAAATGCTTTCCTTGAGGGTTTTGTTTTGGGTTTTGATTAATCATTTTCTTAAAATTGGACGTGACTTTTTTGTTACGATCCCTCGCCACTTCTTTCTCTAACTTATCGAACTCATCAGTATCATTGGGCGGCAAATCCTTGAGGAGAAAATCAAAACTTTGAGCTTCAACATTTTCAAGGTTCTCATTCTTATCAATCACGCTAGATGTATGAATTCTTGTATTTGCAGTGTCATTCGTTTTAGTCGCTCTCGATATTTTGAAGCGTGATCTTTTTGTTTTTTTATCATTCGTCACTTCGTCTGACCTCTCAATAGGGTCGGAATTGAAGGAGGGAACACCAAGTTCAGCATTGAGGGATTTTTCTATTATATCTGTGGTAACCTCTTCGTCTGGATGGCCAGCTGGGTAATCCGTTTGGCTATCATTTGTGCTCGATGAAAAATTGTCTGATGCCTTTGATGCAGAGCGACAGTTTAAAATTAAGTTCTCTTTAAATCGCAGAACAGATTGCTTTTCATGTTCTAAATTGCGCAAGATTTTTCCAACATTTTCAATCTCATTTATCTCAAGAGTTTCTTTAAAACGGACTTTCTTTCCAAAGCTGTATGAATCTGCTTGGGCCAGCTTGTTTCTTAGCTTCTGTACTTCCTTCCATAGACGATCATGATGCATTGAAGAGCTTGGAAGAAGGGAATATTTTTCTTCAAAATCAGAATCCGAATCACTTGAATCACCGTTTGTGTCTGGGTAGCTGTAATCTAGTTTACTCCCCTCTTCTCTCGATTCATTGTCAGAATCAATGTCATTTGCTATGATTTCAAGCTCCAATACGTTTCTTGGATCTATAGTCTGTTCGAATTTTGTTGACGATACCTCCCGGTTTGGTTCACAATTGGTGGAGATATCCTGGCTATTATTTACTAGCCTGGTAGCCTCTAATTTATTGGCAAGGTCTTTCTCTCGTTCCAGTAGTTCCATATCCTCTAAAAGCTCTCTAATCTGCTCAGAATTCGAATTCTCATCTTTCCTGTTACTTATATCGCTTTGCGATCTTAATTTGTCATCAGAATCTGAAATCGTTGAAAAGGTTTTGTCGTTTAATTTCACATTCATCACGTTACCATCTTCATCCAAATTTTCTTGAATATCTACGATTGGTAACTCTTCACAACTAATCTCAGCCTCCTTATCTTGTGTTTGAAAAATGATATCAAGGCACCTTATACCTTCCAATGTTCTTTTAGCTTCCTGGATCTTTAACTTAATGCAGTTGTATTCATCTAAAAGCCTTTTGACCTTTCGTTCGTAAAAATCTTTCGCTTTTTGTTGAGTCCTTTGAGCCCAAATCCCATCACCAAGCTCGATAAGAACACCTTCTGAGGCTACCTCCGTGCTCTCACCAAGAAGATCAGCAATGCATCTCGCTTCCCGCCTCTTGCTTTCGGAAACTTTTAAGGAACTTTCTAACGAATCTATAGTCTTTTGGAAATCTTGAGTGAATTCAACAAGACTTGGCTCCATAATTGCAAGATTTAACAGAAAAAAAATGATGCGTTTCGCGGAAAAGAGTAAGAAGGCAATATATATATTGGAGTACACTCCGAAAATGCCAAAATTATGTTACGTATTCAGATTTAGGTTCATCAGTTGAATCCATTGAATTCTTAGCAATTTTGACAGTCAAATTTGACAGTCAAATTTGAAATTCTATCTCTCGAAGCATGTGTAATTGAAGTTTTGGTATTAGTGTTCAAATCTATATGGTTAATAACAACTGTGCAAATTTGCCTAACATGTACAAAATTGATTATTATTAATCTTTCAAATTATTAATGGGAGCTTCATTCTTAAGGGGTAAGAAAAAAATCAATGCAGTACAGTATATATCATCTAATAAACTACAGAATATGAAATATACTAAATTTAAAGTTGATGACAACAAGGACCGTTACTCAAAGCACAAGAGAGGTATTCGCGCACAACACATTTCGAAGTAACAACACCTTATTCCACAATGGCTCCAACTCAATTAGAAATAAAGGTCAAAGCATTGCAAAGATTATTAAAAGAAAAAGATTTATACTCGATGGAGATTCAAGAACAGGAACATTTACTTGAAAGCATGAAGTCAGACAATTCCGATGAATATGAGATAAAAAAACAGACTGAGGTGCTTGCGGAGGCAAAGCGAATGATCCCTGAACTTGAGAAGAAAATCCAGGATTATAAAAAGTCGCTTTCCAGCTTCTTAGAAAGTTATGATGGTGACGAAGACACATCTACTGCCTCAAAACTAATTTTATAGCTAAATTACACAGATGATACAGATCTATAATCAAATAATTTCTTCTTCCGCTTCGCCAGAGGCATCAGATTTTGCCTGCTCTTCTTTTTGCTCTAAGTCGTCATAAAATTTTTTTCTTTCTACCCATCTTTCATGTATGTCTCCTAGGTCATTTTCTGCAGTGCTACTATTCCTTATCGCTTGACTCCACACCAGGTCTCCGCCAATTTCAGTGCTTCCAAATGTGTAACCGACCGCTTTATCTATACAATGGAGCAAATTTATCATGGTTTTCTTGTTCTCTATCGCAAGAACTTCAAAAGAAACTAAATTGAAATCCTCAACAATCTCAGCGATCATCTCAGTAAGGCGAACAAAATTTTGGCCTAAGACCAGAGGTGACTCTTTGCGAAGATACTCTCCAAGGTATCGTAAATCTTGAACTTCTGTATAATAATCAAGCCTCATAGCTAGTTCCCCGTAAGACAGAAGCATGTCGATTTTTGATATAACATTGATATGTGGAAGGTTCAACTGAAGCATGGAGCGCAAGCTAAGCAACAAGACTGATATATACAGGGAAGGGCTTGTTAAATAGATGGAATCAACTAACAGTACCACACAAAGTCTAGCATCCGAATGTTTGCAAAGATGGTGGAAGATTTTAAAAAAAGAGTCATGATGCGTGAAGAGCTCAACTTGACCAGGACAATCAAACAACAAATAGTTATCTTTACCTAATTCATGCCATATGTGCAAGAAAGATTCCATGGAGTTTTCACTTAAGCTTTCAAGTGCATACATAAGGCCTCCATTTGGCCCTAAGTTTTGCGCTTCCATGATCTCCTCCAAAGTGATATAGTCCCGGATGTCAAATGCGCATGCTGGATATTGAAGATTCTCATTCGCTGGATCTAGATTAACGATTGAGCATTTCCGGCCTATAGCAGATAAGAACTGGTACATCCCATGACAGTATGTGGACTTTCCTGATCCAGGGGGACCAATTACTACCTGACCAAACATGTACCTCGCTATACGCTATTGAAGATTTGGTTGTACAGAACTGTGGTGCGCGCACCATTGGCGGAAGGCGAAAGATACCGGCGAGCAAATACACAGTACTCCACCTACTAGACATGACAACATTAAGCAACGAAACATCATTCTTGCAAAAGACCGTGACAGTTTCACCATTAGTATTATTGTCAGTTGCAGACCATTATGATAGAGTCGCCAAAGATACGAAGAAGAGGGTAGTTGGTGTGCTTTTGGGTGATAATTCTACCGATATTATCAGTGTTACAAACTCATTTGCCATTCCATTTGAAGAGGATGAAAAGAATCCGTCTGTTTGGTTCTTAGACCACAACTACATTGAATCGATGTGTGAAATGTTTAAGAAAATCAACGCAAAGGAAAAATTGATTGGCTGGTACCATTCAGGTCCTAAACTCAAGGCTTCAGATTTGAAAATAAATGATGTTTTCGGAATGTACACGAGCAACCCCTTATTGGTTATTGTTGATGTACAACCTCGCCCTGTAGGGATTCCGACAGATGCCTATTTTGCTATGGATGATATAAAGCATGATGGTTCGAAAGCAGAGAGAACGTTTGTGCATGTGCCATCTTTCATCGAGGCTGAAGAGGCAGAGGAAATCGGCGTGGAACATTTATTAAGAGATATAAGAGACCATGCAGCTGGGAACTTATCGTTGAAGGTAACAGAAAGGTATCAGTCTTTATTGGGGTTACACCAGAAATTAAGGGAGATTGCCAGTTACCTCGACAAAGTGAAAGAAAGAAAGCTTCCTATCAACCACTCAATATTAGGAAAGCTACAAAATGTCTTCAATTTATTGCCAAATCTAGCTTATGGCTCGGGTGAAACCGAAAAAGTTTTCAATCGGACCGCGGTTGATAGCGTTGAGAATTCTTCTAATCCACTTGCAACAGCATTCACGGTCAAAACAAATGACGAATTGATGATGGTTTACATAAGTACACTTGTCAGATCAATCATTGCATTCCACGATTTAATCGAAAATAAGTTAGAAAATAAGAAATCTAACGAGGCAAAGTCGAGTTCTGCAGGCGCTTGAAGCCAGGACCGGTTTTTCTTTGGGAGTCGCGATAATTCTAAACCATTACATAGTCGTGTATTTTTGTCATAAACTAACCTCTCAAGAAATAAAGCAGGCATTTAGCACCAAGGAATGTCTCACAAGTTGATAGGTTTATCGAAACTCAACTATGTCCCCAATTTCAACTTCTTTTTCTCTAATTTGAAGAGAGGCTTACTTCTAGAGCAGAATTTCATATCCAATGTGACTTTGGTTCGGAAGAAAAATTCCAGAACCGTTTCGAAGGGATCCTTTCAAGCCGAGATCAGCCACTTCAAAAATACGGATGCATGCAATGTTGATAAACAAAAATTCAATAAGTTTACGGGTAAGATATTATCATGCCAAGAATCCGATGCCCTTGTGTCCCCTGGGATCCACAAAGACTCGTCGACAAAAACGAAGTTCGTGCCATTTAAAATAGTTCCTAAGGATGTGAACAACCGAATAAAGGAGACAGATACCCCAAAGAAGTTGATCGGTCAATACTTGAAACTCACAAAACCAAACCTCACCATTTTGGTCACACTTAGCTCAATATGCTCTTATGCAATTTCTCCCAATTCTTTATCGGTGGCTGAATTGGCATATCTTACCATAGGAACCGCGTTATGTTCAGGATCTGCAAATGCAATCAACATGGGCCGGGAGCCTGAATTTGACAAAAGAATGAGCCGAACATCACTAAGGCCTGTTGTCACCGGGAAAATCTCACCAAAACAGGCTTTTTTGTTTGCTAGTATATGTGGGCTTTTTGGAATATCAATACTATACACGGGAGTCAATTCGACGGTTGCGATTCTTGGTCTTTCAAATATAGTTTTGTACGGGTGGATCTACACCTCACTTAAGCGGCGATCTATCGTGAACACATGGGTTGGAGCCATAGTGGGGGCTATACCGCCGCTCATGGGGTGGGCGGCATCAACATCGCTATCTCACCCAGGTGGATGGTGCTTAGCTGCGTTACTATACGCGTGGCAATTCCCACATTTCAACTCTTTGTCTCATAATATTGCCGATCAATATAAAAAGGCCGGCTATGTCATGGCAGCTGCAGAAAACCCAAGGCTCAATGCCAGGGTTGCATTGAGGTACTCTCTCTTGATGTTTCCCATCTGCCTAAGCATGAGCTATTTCGGAGTCACTGATTGGGTGTTTCCCATTGACTCAAGTTTGGCGAATTTCTGGCTCACGTTGCTCGCCTTCCGATTTTGGCGACAGCAAAGAGCAAACTACAAATATCCAGGATCCTACACCCCAGAGGGTGTTGCAGCCGCCAGTTACCAGGCTCGCAAATTATTTTGGTGCTCTGTCTGGCAGCTTCCGGTAGTTCTAGTGCTAGCTATGCTACACAAGAAAGATCAATGGGAACGCTTGTGGATTTATTTTGGAATCGACAACAAAGTGATGGAAGGGCGTGATGCAACGATAAATTTGTAAATAGAATAGCTGAGATATAAAAAGCTTAAGCTTTCGTGGCTAATAAATCTATCATTTAGAGTAACTCTTTACGAACACGCCACCAAATAACGTTTAAATTAAAAATTCCGCTAAAAATATTTAGTTGTTATCAATAACTCCAATCCCAGAAAAAAGAGAAAAGATACCCAATCACCGTGGGTTAAAGTTCAGTAAATTAAAGTAAGGCAGCAATCTCTCTCAAAAAAATTCTTCCTCTACTCGATTTCACTCAATACACTTCAAAAAGAGTTTAGATTGAGGCAAACATTCAGTAATATCATTTTAAAAAAATCCCTACTTCATAAAAAACTTCCTCTTCCTATAGTTGCTTCAAATATTGTTCAAAGAGCACTTTCAATGCTTCAAACACCTCAAACCACATTTTCAAAATGATCAAATACCACTTTTGTCATTGCGATCAGCAAATAATAATGAAGGAGTATTGAATACCAGAATAGTGGATACAGAATAATAGCACCAAAACTGTCAAAATTACCCAAACAGAGACATAAGAACATCCCCATTCATCAAATGCCCACAGACACAACCTCAAATTAGTCAAACCGAACGATTATAAGTAAGGTTGGTGATTAATAATCAACTAGCATGAACAAAAAAAACAAACCATCAATCCACTATATTCTCCCACTCTAGCATTCTAGAAAAATGGAGCTAATTAACTGCAACTCGAGTTTGGCCCTTAAGTAATTCAACAAAATTAATGTATATTCACCTCCAGATAAAATTTAAATTCGAACCAAATACCAGTATATTTCTTAGTATATTATAAATGGAGGAACACATTTAACCAGTTCTTGAAAAACAATCGATATTAGGTTAGTCAGTAGATTCACTTTAGTTACAATTCAAGTGAAGGCAAGTTAGAATTCTTTATGAAAGAAAAGTTCCGAAATTTACTCGCAGCAGAGTCCGTCAGATATAATTCCCAAAAACCCCATTCCCATTGACGATGAAGAGTTGGGTGCTTATTCACATTCAATTCCATTACACCCGACTGCCTTATTTTAAAGTTTCTTCAAATATTAAATTTGCGCAACAGTTAATAGGAGCTAACAAAAATTCTTCCTCATCCAGATTTACATTGACATTATCAGGGTGTGGATTGCTGTTGGTGAATCCCTCTCGACCAATATTCCAAATGCATAGCCAAACTGCTTTTGGAGTACATTTTCATCGTATATGAAGTTCATTAATTTGGAGGATATAAGAAACAGGCCTCAACAACCATACATACAGATTTTATGGCCCAGTTATTGCACATCTTGCAAAATAGAAAGATCTCCAGACTAATTTAATTTCACACATCTATACCAATTTAAATGATACTGTTTTGAAATACTATATAGAAAAATATGAAATTCAGAAAACAATTTGGCATACATATCCTTTAACTGAAATATCATGTCAAACGATGTTTCTATATAAGTATTGTACAACGCAAGTCACAACGGTTAGACTATTAGGAGAATAAAGATTCGTTCAATTGACATTTAATTACTAATATTTTGCAGCCTTTTCACTTGAAAATTCAATTCAATATTCACTAAGCTCCTGACTTTAATTATATTCTTTCGGATGACATTTACTAACCCTATCCTGGATGTTACAAATGAAGGCGACTGCCGCAGAATTTATCATAGGTTTGGCAGAAATATCTGCATTATGCGTGGAGTTTAGTCGCGTAACTATTGATTACCCACTAACTTATGGCTATACAAATTGCGGTAGATTTGATTTTCGTATTAATTACAGTTTTGCTTTATTTACCAAGTAATTGTCGAGTTATTTTATATTTAACCATATAGAAATCCAGAGTTTAAATTTTGCACTGAAGTTGTGAAACTTGTCCCGAAGGGGTTTTGTTTGGCAATGAGCTCAAAGATACTTGGAACTTTTCATTGACAGAGTTATTTTTCACTTTGTGGCCCTTTTAATTCTTTGCAACGCATCTAATTATGATGAGAGCCTGCTTGATGGGATGGGTTGAGCAATTTCCCTCTAAACTGAAATAAACTTCCTTCACTGTGTTTTTGAAATCTATTCAAACCAGCGTGACACAATGTTTTAATCTAGCTCGAGAGAATGTTTCAAACCAAGAAAATAGCATGATTCATCAAACCAGTGCGACAAGAAAACAGATCGAAAATTCAAAACATTCCGATCCCTTCCCCGTTTAGTTCTAGCCGCTAGCTGGTGTGTAAGACTCTAATATGTAGTAAATATAGGGGAATCCCCGAGATTTAAGACTCCAGAACATTGAATTTTAATGAGAGTTTTGCTGCGCTCGTTTCAAAAGTTTGGAAAAACATGTACTAACTTTTGTACGATGTAGTGCTAGGTGTTTTTTGTTACAAATATAGTAAATTTTATGCAGTTTTATTTATGTCTACTGATAGTAGATTAAAAGGAGCTTGAGGATATAAATGGGTGTATGATCTCAAGAGAATTTAACGAATTTTGAATTCTAAGGCCATTGTCGGATCAATAATAGATTGAAAGTTAGAATTAAAATAAATTGATTGTTAGGAGTTACATCTGTGTACAGTGTTTTTCAAAACTGTTCAAAGCAGCGTGACAAAACAATTCAAACCACACTAGCAAAATGAAGTATAACTATACCAATCATTCAATAAGTTTCGTATCAAGTATATGACGTAATGTTTTACGCCAACTCTCATCAGAGTTCAATGTTCTGAAATCTTATAGCTAGAGGATTGTCTTATATGTACTACATTTTGGAGTCTTACAGTGCCAGTGGAGGGCTGGGACGGACGGAACTGAAGTGGAGAGGTATGAGAGGTTTTGAATTATTGGTTTGAATCGGTTTGTCGGACTGGTTTGAATCATTCTATCTTCTTGGTTCGAAGCATTATGTGTGGGGCTGGTTTGAATAGTTTTGAAAAACACTGTATTTTTCAAAACTATTGAAATGAGCGCAACAGAATGTTCAAACCACACTAGGAAAATTAAACAAACTGATAAGTCAAAAAGTTTTGTACTTATGACTAAAAAATGCTAAGGATCGAGGATTTGAAATATGCGGTTTAGGTGGAGTCTTAATTTAATATTCAAAACAGTAACGTTTTGAATTATTGGTTTCTTTAATATTGCTAGTATGGTTTGAATCTTCTTATCGTGCGGGTTTGGATCGTTTTGAAAGACATTCTATCGAGGGCAAGGCTTCGATTGCCATGCCCTGTAAAAGAAGATTAGTTGTAAAAGATCCATAGTACGATCCACGATCCCCTTAGTGGTTGAATTGTTGCAGAGAACTCTCACGATACAGTGATTTCGAAAACTATTCAGACCAGCGACAGAATGTTTCAAACTGGCCCGACAAAATGTTTCGAACCAAGATAGAATGGTTCAAACCAGTGTGACAAAACATTTCGAACCCTCTCCAGTTCAGTTCCGTCCGTTCCAGCCCTTCTCTGATACTCTAAGACTTCCAAATGTAGTGCATACGAGGCAATTCTCAAGATTTACAATTTCAGAAGATTGAATTTTAATGAAAGTGGTGTAAAACATTACCAATTGCTTGGAAAGACTGTGCGAAGGGTTACAAAACTCTTTTAATTATTGGTTTGTTTAATTTTGATAGTGTGGTTTGAATCGTTTTATGTCGCTGGTTTGAATCGTTCTGAAAAACACCGTAGTGTTTGAATTTTTTCGGCACGTAGCATAACGAGAAGCCAACGGTGTTCTGATGTTGACCTGTATATAGTGTATGGCCTTATACTCGTAAAGTCTCACTGAACCTTGACACCATCGAATAACAACAATCGAACGCAAGATGCCAATCAAGTCACTTGAGTCTCTCTTGTTTGAAAGCAAGCTTGTCCACTCCAGCTCAATCAGTATTCTTCAAAATGCGACTATTGGCATTGATGTCGAGCATTATTTGAGTCGAATCTATACTTTCAAAAAAGAGCAGTATCTATTCGGAATTGGCGGAGCCCCATCTTCATTGAGTGGCTATATCAAATCTGATGTAAAAGTCTTTAACGAATTTAACATTCGCCCTATTTTTGTTTTGCCAGGTCTCCCAATTAATGAAGAAGATCAAGCCACCTCAAAGAATCAATTGACCCCTCAAGAGCAACATTTAGAGGCCACCTGGGCTCGATTGAATTCAAAGCACTCAATCATTAATGGCAATACATTGGGATATTTGGGTGAGTCATTTCGCCTCAATCTTGATCCCTTACCTATCAATCCAATGATTAATGACATTGTATCGCTTCTCATTGAAAATGGCATCGACTATATCATCAGTCCCTATGATGCCTCTTTTCAGTTGTCTTATATGTATCAAAATGGTTTGATAGATTCGATTTATGGTTCAACTGATACCCTTCTCACCAAGGTTGACAAATTCATCCTCGGTATGGAGTTTCAATCCAAAGACTTTAGATTTGTTGATAAGCAAAAGGTTCTTAACGAATTTAATTTAACAGAGAGACAATTTCTTGATTTGAGTATAATGGTTGGATGCTCTGCTCAGCCGCAGACATTTTCAAACTTGCCTGCATTACCTACGCCTAATCACATGTCACCCATCCAGCATTTGGGCTATTTTCGAATCGCACTTGACATATTTTTTCAGTATGTCAACTTTAAAGGGTCGACACCGAATGACCTTCTCGGCTATATCACTTCGCTAAATGACCCGCATCTAGTCAATTTGTACAAGAGAGGATATGCAGCAATAAAGTATATGCCAGTTATAAATTCGAATGGCCAGGTTAATCTCTACCTCACTGAAATGGCAAAGTTGGGCTTAGCTGAAAAAGATGACATCCTCGACAGCCTGTCCGCGGATGAAAAAGATTCAAGTGAGGGCAGGCCTTGTATTCCCTCGGGTCTACATTCTGTTATTTCGCAGAGGCTTCCATCAGAGATGTATTTTTATCAGTCTCTTGGTTTGATTCCCATCAAACTTCTTGAAGCTATAACTCTGGGTACATACTTTGTAAGACCCCCACTTGATTCGGGAAGTGGACAGGTGTACAAAAGGATGGTCAGTTCTGTTAAAGCGCTGACTATTTTGGACGCCCAGTTTAATATGCTTACTCTGCTTCTAGCGAGATACTATCAGGTCAAGCGTATCAAAGTTTTTTACTGGTTCAAAGACGAGCCCATTGAGCTTAACAACAGACAAATCCCACCAGTGTTTGAAAAGCTCAGCAACTTGGTTTTTGTTTCTGATAATAGCGACAAGTTTACACTAAAGAGTTTTTGGTATGTCATGGCATCCTCATCTACTATTACTAGAACAAAAGGTTCCGATGGTTCGCAAAACTTGGTGGCTACAGCCTTCTTGAGAACATTGTCATTGCTTGGAGTAGTGGATCCAGAAGGCACCTTATCAAGAGAGGGGCAGATTTTCCTGGAATTTATTTCAAAACATTCTGATGTGGCAAATGATGCGATAGAACAACTTTTGATGTTGTACCTCTTATGTCAACAGGAGAAGATTAGTCTGCTCATGAATGATATTTCTTTCCCAAGTGTGCCTAAAAGCTTCAAAGACGGATCAATGGGACAAGAATTGTCACCAGAAGAATCGAGAGCGATTGGGTTAATTTCAAAAGTGTTTACGCTTCAGAAATTGAAAATCTCTCCAATTAATTATCAAGGGCCAATTTCTAGAAGCTTGCTCAGCTTCAGAAGCCAAGTTAAGTTCATCCAAGAAACCATTCAGCACACTTTACAAGTTAGTTTAGTTGACCTTATTGTGCGTGAAGAAAAAGTGAAACTCGAAACCGAATCAAAAAAAGATTGGTACAAAATTATCGAGCAAATTCCATTCTTCAAAGACTTGAGTAACACCTTATTGGGTGTTATGAGTGAGATCTATTTTGAGTATTGCCAGAGGATGAAGAAGTCTGGTAAGCCAATATCCGATTGCATCAAAGGCGGAAAATCTCATTTGTTGGACACAATTTTGCAAGTGGGCAAACCCTCTCATAACATTAACTTGAATAGTGTGAATAGCGTTACCCTGCTGCAATTTGATCTTGATTTTAAAGCTGGTTTGCGGCTTTGGAATCACTTCAAATCGTTAAGCCAAGTCATGAATGAAGCAGGCTCGGACGTCTTCTCTGTTAATGATATGAAAATCATTGAGAAAGCGGATGAAATAATTCGTGATTTTACTGGGGAGATCATTTGAGCCGTATCGTTGAGTTCGATGAGTAGAAAATTCTAGATACTAAAGCAAATATGTATATCATCCGCAATGAGGAGGTAGAGGTATTTAGAGAAGAGAATATTATTCGCGATCTTTTTTTTGATTTGTTGACACTATTTCGCTCCAACTTTCTCAGCAGCGATAATGCTTCCAAGTTGTCTGGTCTACCGACTTCTCGCATTCAATGCTAATCGTTCAATCTTCACCTCCGGAATTAGTGTTGGCAGTGACTCGAAATACATGGTCACGGGAAAGGGGCCTTTCGTTGATCTACCTACAATAAAGCCCCTAGGAAACCCCGGGGGTTTTGTCAAAGTGCTATTACCTCAAGACTCTACCCTAAATGTCCAGCTGACCTCTGTTTCATTCATCAAAGGAGATATTACCAAACTTCTGACAAGATTGGCTCTTCATTGTGGTGATATGTGGTATCAAGAAATTAAGCTGAGTGCACCATGCACGCTCTTGTTATCGAATAATGAACTCTCGCTGCCAAACCAGACCTATGTGTACGTTTATAGAACTCAGAAATGGATTATTCCCAATACGAAAGATTTGCTAGCATGGTCGGGTCTTGATTTATCAATTACAAAACGGTCACTGCAATTATTTGTTGAGGGTACAGGAGTTTTCATTGCAAGGGGTTATGGAAAAATACAAAACTTTTACTTAAAGAAAGGAGAACTGATTTTTATCCAATCACATGCATTAGTTGCAACGTGCTGTTCAATTGAGTCTGATTTCAACTTCGATGAGACCCTCAAACAGGATTCACTCTCACTACGGAAATTAAGTTCCATGTTAAGTCATCGTCTTTCTTCTATTTACAATTTAAATGAGACGATGAATTTGGGGAAGTGGTATAAAATTATTACAAGACACTCTCCAGGTTTGTCTAACTTGCTAAATTTTTCTTGGGTCTCTAAAATAAAATCCATGATGGGGCTAAAGAGGCAAGACATTTTTGCTTACAAGAAAGTTTGTGGCCCAGGCCAAGTTTTAGTACAAACCAAATCGTGTTGAAAAACACAGAGTCTGCGTGTCTGAGTAGGTGTGAATCCTTACTTCATTACGGAGGGATTTCTGCAGAACTCTAAAGTAGAAACACTGAAAGACTACTGAGGAAAGTAATTTGAGATGTCTACCAAAGCATAGAGAAGTCACCTCATGTATCTTGTAAAGTGTCCTAGTATTTTGATGAAACTATGAGATTAATGATCCTCACTCCGGCTTATTCTTCCTGGTAATTTTTGCCTAAAGCAGAGCTACATAAATTGATCTGTAAATAAGGCGGTCCCACTTTACAAAATATGATCCTGAATACAGTAGCAATTGATAAAGCGAGATTCGCACAGTGGATAACTCAAGGTTTTAATTGAACTAATGCTAAAAATTGACGACATTAGCTCCCCCGGTGAATGGAAATTTTTCGCTCACGGTAATGCAAATTGCCTTTTTAGATATGTGGGAGAGTGTAACAGTCTTCAGGGCAAACTTTTGAGATTGAGAATGCAGAAAGACATGCTGAGCTACATATCTACTCGGGAATTACACGAGTTTATTGAATCGAAGTGCTTGAGTCTATTTCCGAGAGAAATCATCGATACCGAATTAATCTCCGTACCTTTAGGCTTTAGCTCAGAATTAAAGACAGCAGTTGAACTAATGAAAGAAGAAGAATATGGATTCCTCATTTCCAACATGTTGCTAGGTGAAATTGAAACGTATATTTTGTCAAAAAACTGCGCACTCCATATTAAAATGCAGACAAGGGACGACGCTTCTGAAATTGAAAGCGTCATAATTGAGATGAAGCCTAAATGGCTTTACAAGAATGAAAACAACTACTGTAGAAATTGTCTGCATTATCAACTAAAAGGTTTTGAGAGACACTTTTGCTCCCTTGACTTCTTGCATAATGAGACTGTGCAGAGTGGTGTTTTAGATTTGATCTCAAAAATCCCGGAACATGTCTTGAGGAGGCTCAAAAAATGTCAATTTGATCTCGAGGAGAATTTGTGTAAATTTTTCAAGGATCCAGAGTGTGTGCTTAAAAGATTAAAGTACTTGCAAGGAGTTCGGGATGATCATGATCAAATTAGAAATTTGAAAAGTAAACAAGATGTTCTGGAGGCTCTCTCAATGCTGATGACCTTGCGAGATGTTGGTATCTTTATAAAAATCTCGAAGTGCAAGAGCTCTTACGACAGAAGTTTACGGAGTAAACACAAACCTAGTGAAGACTTCTCGGTTGAATCTTTTATTTATGATTTGGATTTGAAGTCACCCTCAAAGTTTGAGCACTGGGTGCACATGGAAACTAAACTAAAAGACATCTACGACTCTTATAATCCTCATTGGAGATTCTGTTCAAAATATTAATCTATCGCACACCGCGCCACACTATAATCACCACACATCTTCTTGGTATCTGTTTTGGACTTTCAACGAGCGAACTAATTCAGTGGCTTTTTCAATCAGAAGGGATCTTTGATCTGAAATTATCTGCACAAAACAGTTCTGAACATCCCTTGCCATCTTAGACGCATCACCACATACGTAGATATAGGCACCAACTTCCAAGAGCTTATTGATTTCCTCAGCTCTAGCCTTAATCTTGTCTTGTACGTAAACCTTCTTGAGAGGATCATCACGCGAGAAGGCAACATCCATCTCAAATGTGTCACCAAGTTTTTGGGCATACAACGGCCATTCATCTTTATAAAGATAATCTTCTTCACTTTTTCTGCATCCATGAAAAAGTAGTATTTTTCCTAGCTTCACGTTATCAGAGGAGTTCAATAAAGCAACCTTGTCTCTCACAAAGCCTCTCATAGGCGCTACTCCAGTACCAGGCCCGACAAGAATGACCGGTGTTGAAGGATTTGAAGGCAATTTAAAAGTCGACCTTCTGACGTGAACTGGTAGTTTGAAGTCTCTGAATTTTCCTTTCGGGCCCTGTAAATCATAGGTAGCAAATCTTTTGCCCCTTTTACCGTTTTGAGAAAATTGAATATCTTTAATCAAGTTAGTGGCAACTCCAGTAATCATTCTTCCATCATGCTTTTCAGCCTCAACCACTGCGGTAATATGAATTTTTGACTTCTCTGATAAGGAAGACGAGGAGATAGAGTAGTACCGAGGCTGCAAGTGAGCGATAAGCTCCACCAAAAAGACGAATGGAACGGAATGCCAAGGCTCGCCGTCAGAAATTTCGAGAAGAGCATCAGCTAGGTTCAAGTATTTGTTGTGGATCTTCTGAGCGAAACGGCTTTTGTCGGAACCAAAAGACAAAGACTCCCTCTTTGCTCTCTCATTTGGAGCGAAGGGTGCAATTGAGTTGAGAGCCTGTCTCAGAATTGGTCCCGAGATTTCGAGATGATGTCTAATCACTGCGCCATATGTGATAGGGCTGTAAAATGGAAGCTGTGTAGTCGAATCTAATGCCTTCAAAGAAAAAACTTTGTCGATCTTACTCTCCAAACCGAAACATTTGACAAATTGATCGAAATTTTCATTCGAGTTTGAAGGCCAGATTGCCAAATGGTCCCCTGTAGAATACTTCAAATTTGAAGGGGATAAGTCAAACTCTGCGTGGACACATGATCTGTCCTCAGAATTGAATAATTCCTTACTAGAGGAAATCTGAGCTAAGTATGGATGCAAATGGTCAAATGGCCCCTTGGCTTGGTCCGAATCGCCTACGATGTAGGTTCTGTCGGGCTCACCATTTGACACATAATCATCGGTTGCACTAAGATTTTTTTCTTCGATTAACTCGAAAGAAGGATCATACGTCAGTTCATGTTCTTCAAAGTCCAAAAGTTTCAAAGCATCGAAACATTCTTCTTTCCAAGCCAAAAAATCTTCATCCATTGTACCGACTCCGTCATCTCCTTGACCATAGGGAGCAAATCGTTCAGCTCCGAGCAATTCAAGCTTATCATTCAAGGATTTGCCCATAGCATTGAAGAATTCGTAAGTTGAATTTCCTAAAGCAAAAACAGTGTACTTCAAAGTTGCTAATTGATCTGCCTCACTATCAAGCCAATTAAAAAACTCAACAGCATTATCAGTAGGTTCTCCTTCACCATAGGTAGCAATAACGAAAAAGAACAACCACTCTGGATTCAAGTCTTGCAAATTATCGAAGTCATAATCAGCTAAATCAGCACACAAGACCTTCAAGCCAAATTTTGAGTTCAATTCTTTGGATAACTTATGAGCATAATCTTCAGCTGTACCTGTCTGGGAGCCATAAAATACAACCGAATTCTTGTCATTCTGTTTCATTTTGGCCAAAAGGTCTCGGCTGTTTTCATCACCGCTAGAGGCCACAAAACCAGCCGAGTTGGCGCCATTATTACTTCCAATAAAGTCTTTACCGAAGTAAAAGGCAACCGCAATTGCAAGAGCAGCTATAACTGTTATATCTAATGTATCCAACATTGAGGCAAACTATGTGTATAGTTGGAATTTTCTCGGGAATTAATTTTATCTGCGAGGCCGACGCGGAATTAAACGACGAGCGAATACCTAATTTAGAAAGTCTTGATAACAAGCGAGTCGAGCTAAGTATGATGTAAAAGATATATAAAAAGAAGCCTGAGGTTGATAATTACATCCAGCTTCGGAATGTCATAATTTTCTCAAATTTTTGTGCTGTGATCCTGTCCACAGACAATCACTGGAGCATATGATTTTTAAACGCATGTGGAAAACGGTCTTTGTACGATGAGACTAATCGCATGATCCACCCGAGAACATTTTTTTCAAAGATACAAGACATTCGCGTCAAAAAAAAAGCAAAAAACAAAGTCTTATTGCTTACTGGCTAAATGAGTATTAAGATTTGTACTCGTAGCTACTACAACTCAACTCTTTTGAAGTCCTATGCTGCATCTGCTGTTTCATTCAGCGCCCCGCTTTCGGTATTCGCCGTGCGAAATTCGGGAAAGCAGCGCATTATTGCAGTTTCGGCCTTTCGCTGACCATCTTCCTGGTCTACAACTTCGAGCAAAAAGTTTAAAATATCAGGCGGATGTAACTCTCTCAATGCACGTTTACCAAGAGAATATTCAGCACCCACTCCTGCATCTCCGGGGGGTAGTACTTTTTTCAAATATTCTTTTCTAGTCAACTCTGATAGTATATTGGGCGTATTCTTATTGAGTACTGGCACAGATAAATTAAGATTTTCGGAAAATCCGAAACTGCTTAAAGCCAGAATGAGATCGGGTTCATTGATCCTATTCCCTGACAAGACCAAAAGCGTGACAACGATCATGATTAGCCCCCCTTGTAATTGCTCCATCGTGTTAACAAGGACAAAATCTCTCTTTTTGTGCAGCATTAGAACCTCTGAGTTCAGTAAATTAGTCAGCTTTTCATACTCCGGATAAGATGTCCAAAGAGAATGTAGAATATCCTTTGAAACTGCTTCTAAGTTTGAGGTTACAAGTATCTCATTTTCGTGGATTTCAAGCTTGAGCCCAAAAGTTTCTCTCATTTCATTGTCTAAAAGCAGTAGCCACATTTTGGAGTTCCCTCTCAAGTTCTGCTTCTGTAGAACAGCTTGAATATGCTCTTTTCTGATTTTTAAGTTCCTTGAATATCTCCCCATAAGGATACGCAGCATTTGCGATAATATGGCTGCTCGCTGAAGACTCTCATTATCACCATTCTCTTCAGAGTCGCAAGGACTATAATAAGAATTTTCCTCTATATCATCATAATGCCTCTTCGCCATTGTCAATGAGTTGGATTTCAAGAAGTGTATGAGGGATGTATTTTGCGCGGACTTCCTTCAATTGAGGATGGCATATAGGAACGACGAAATGAGGTTTGCTGGGTTGACAGTCCCTTTTATTTTACCAAGGGTTAGTATCTGTTAATAAGCGCATTCCTTAGTTCAAGTGGGCATATTCATTCTCAAAACACCTTCAATAGGGCTTTTCGGCAGTTAAGTGATGATGAGTTATCCACCCTTCGCTTAAGGCTTGTGTGACTGGCAAATGGGCAGAATAAGTCTACAGAAGGCGGAGTTCTTACGTCTGAAAAATGAAAGCTTTGATAAAAAAAGCCAAAATTTTAGTTATTAGACTCATAACTACAAAGAAGTCTATTTTCTTTAGTCTTTCTTTTTCCGATATCAACGCCGAGGTCAATTTTGCATATATACGGAACAAATATGAATTGCGAATTGATAGAATATAAATGCTCGCCTTCACCATATTAAGGATGGTAGAAAATGTATCATAAGAGCCAACATTTTTAGATTTGCAGTATCGCTTACAATCTTTTGCTCACTCATTCTCGCGAATTTAGAATTCAAAAGACCAGGTGCTTACATTTTAAATGAAAAGAGATTCAAGATAGAGTTTAAAAGGTCACATTTTTATTAAAAAAACTTTTGAAAGCCATAGTCCATCTGTAATTGAAGTCATGGAATGATTGTTAGGAGAGCTGGCGCCACTTCAACTGCGAGAGGAGAGGCGCCACGAAAACATGAATCTCCACCCTGATTTCCGTCATCTGTTATAAGTCTGTGTTTGTGGATGTCACTTAGTGTCAGTGGCTGTGGAGTGAAAAAAGAGGGAGAGACTTTAGTGATGGAGAGTGAGCCTTGGTTTGGTCTGCTGAGAGGAGTGAGATTTATGTGAGTATATTCTTCTAAAATACGTTAATCATCGCACGGCCTCTAGGAACTACCCTTAGAAGAGCCAATTTGATGGGAATCGCAAAATACCCCTCTACCCTCGTTTTGTTTATTTTGCCAGGAGTCCGAATCGGATCTGCTTTGTTTACATCTTTTGTCTGCGTTTCGAGATGCAAGAAGTGTGTATAGGTGGTGTGCGAAGACGTGTGCACACACGTCTGTGCACGCGTGTGCAAAGGTGTGCGCATAGACGTGTTTGCGGCTAGGCTTGCGACATTCCACATAAGCCGCTAAACCTCGAGAGAGCCTTTCATATAAAGTGTTGGTATATGTCTATAATCACGATATGAATATATCACTTGGAATAACAAGTGTGTGGTGGGAAGCTGGCTTGTTGATATGGTACTTCAATACAGTTAGGGAAAAGCAAAAAACTTCATGGAGACCGTAGTTTTAATTATTAACCGCATCAACTCAATATCGTTATGCGACCGCGGAAGGACGATTTTCTGTAGCGAGATTATTTGTAAGCTACGCTCACGCGCTTGGCGCGTGCTTACCCGCTAAAAGGAAATTAAAGTCTTCAATTTGTGTATTGAGATCAAAGAAGCCATTCAGGTTGAAAAGATACCAGGCCATAATAGTATTAACTACAGCTAATAAAGTCTTTGCAAAGAAGAAGCTTAGTCCGTAGATCATATGTGTGGCATTGTAATTCTTGTTTTGATTTTATTTTATTTCGGCTCTATACACGCGTCTGCGCATATGTGTCGCGATTTGCGTGACATGCCGTGCCAACGCGCTTCTTGTATATATATCCCTCAGTATCCTCCCTACCTTAAATTTTCTTCCTTTTACTTCTTTTACACACGAAGATAATATTTAAAAATGTACGTGTATAAAAGAGACGGTCGTAAGGAGCCCGTTCGCTTCGACAAAATCACAGCAAGGATTCAAAGATTATGTTATGGTCTCGACACTGATCACGTTGATGCTGTCGCGGTCACGCAACGGGTTATATCAGGTGTCTACCAAGGTGTCAACACTATTGAATTGGATAACTTGGCTGCTGAGACGGCTGCATACATGACAACGATTCACCCTGATTACGCTATCTTGGCTGCGAGAATTGCTGTCTCCAATTTGCACAAACAAACTACAAAGCAATTTTCTCAGGTAGCCAGAATGTTGTATAACTACATTAATCCGAGGACCAACTTGCACTCGCCTATGATTTCCGAAGAGACATACAAGGTCATTATGGAGCATGAAAACGATTTGAATTCAGCTATTGTGTATGATCGTGATTTTCAGTTCAACTTTTTTGGATTTAAAACTTTAGAGAGATCTTATTTACTTAGAGTTAATGGAAAAGTTGCTGAGAGACCTCAACATTTGTTGATGAGAGTCGCAGTCGGTATTCATGGTAATGATATCGATCGCGTGATTGAAACATATAATTTGATGTCTCAGAGATTCTTTACTCACGGATCACCAACGTTATTCAATGCTGGCACCCCCAACCCTCAAATGTCGTCTTGTTTCCTTGTTGCTATGAAAGAGGACTCCATTGAAGGCATTTATGATACTTTGAAGACATGTGCTTTAATCTCAAAGTCTGCTGGTGGAATCGGTTTACATATACATAACATTAGATCTACGGGTGCTTACATCGCCGGTACTAATGGTACTTCCAATGGAATTATTCCCATGGTGCGTGTCTTCAATAACACTGCCCGTTACGTGGATCAGGGTGGAAACAAAAGACCTGGTGCTTTTGCACTTTACTTAGAGCCATGGCATGCAGATATCTTTGACTTCATTGACATCAGAAAAAACCATGGTAAGGAGGAGATCAGAGCTAGAGATTTGTTTCCTGCTCTTTGGATTCCAGACTTATTCATGAAGAGAGTCGAGCAAAATGCGGAATGGACTTTGTTTTCTCCTAACGAAGCCACTGGTTTAGCTGATGTTTACGGAGACGAATTTGAGGCTTTGTATGAGAAGTACGAAAGAGAGGGCAAAGGAAGATCTACAGTGAAAGCCCAAAAGCTCTGGTACGCAATTTTGGAGGCTCAAACTGAGACCGGAACTCCATTTATGTTGTACAAAGATGCATGCAACAGCAAGACCAATCAGAAGAATTTGGGTATGATCAAATCCTCCAATTTGTGTTGCGAGATTGTTGAATACTCTGATCCAAATGAAGTTGCTGTCTGTAACTTAGCTTCAATTGCTTTACCTTCTTTCATTGAGAAAGATTCAGAGAATTCTTGGTACAACTTCGAAAAATTACACGATGTCACTAAGGTTGTTACAAGAAACTTGAACAGAATTATTGATCGCAACTTTTACCCAATTGAAGAAGCCAGAAGATCGAATATGAGAAACAGACCAATTGCTTTAGGTGTCCAAGGTTTGGCTGATGCATTCATGATGTTGAGGTTACCTTTTGACTCCCAGGAGGCTAAGGAATTGAACATTCAAATTTTTGAAACCATCTATCACGCTGCTGTCGAGGCTTCTATTGAGTTGGCTCAAGAGGAAGGCCCTTACAAGAGTTACGAGGGCTCTCCCGCATCTAAGGGATTGTTGCAGTATGACCTATGGGACAGAAAACCAACTGACTTGTGGGACTGGGATACCTTGAAGGCAAATATGGCCAAGCATGGTCTCAGAAACTCTCTTCTTGTTGCGCCAATGCCAACTGCATCCACTTCCCAAATTTTAGGTAACAACGAATGTTTCGAACCTTATACCTCAAACATTTATTCGAGAAGAGTTCTCGCAGGAGAATTTCAAATCGTGAACCCTCACATGTTGAAGGATTTGGTTGATTTGGGTATTTGGGATGATTCAATGAAGAACAGCATCATTGCTAACAACGGTTCTATTCAAGGCTTGGCTAATATTCCTGATGAGATTAAGGCATTATACAAGACTGTGTGGGAGATTTCTCAGAAGCATATCATTGATATGGCAGCAGACAGAGCAGCATTTATTGATCAATCTCAGTCATTAAACATTCACATCAAAGACCCAACAATGGGTAAATTGACGTCTATGCATTTTTACGGATGGAAGAAGGGATTGAAGACCGGTATGTACTACTTGAGAACTCAAGCAGCAGCAGCAGCAATTCAGTTTACCGTCGATCAGAATTCTGCATTGGCAGCAGGCAAGAAGATTGCAGCTCTAGACAAATTAAAGCAAAGAAAGTATGTGACAAAGACAACAAGAAGCGGGACTTCATCGCCGCAAGTCGAAGAGGTTGAACGTGCTTCTTCTACTGAACCAACTTCTTTGGAGAATTCGCTTAATGATTTCAAGATTGAGGACAAGGATGGACAATCCGATAGTGTGGGACAAGCCGACTCAAGCGAGAAGAATGATGATGGAGAGACAGAGGCAGACATTTTTAGCTCGAAAGTCATTGCATGTGCTATTGATAACCCTGAATCCTGCACTATGTGTTCCGGCTAATTGTCTTTAAACACAACAGCCTTGTATAATATGATTTTTAATAAATAAAACTAGTTAGCTAATTGTACAGTTAAGTAACAAAGACGTAGAGAAAAATACTATTTTGTTGCAGAAACTTAAGTTATGCTGGCGCAATTGGGATGTCTACAATAAATTCGCCTTGAAAATTTACTTTAAACTTTGCAAAAGTTGAACAATTTCTGTTGCTGACACTCAAAATCAGGGAATGAGTTGGGGCATTTCCTTTTCTCCCGACCGTGCTGAATATGACAGAACGATGGTTAGCAAATCCTACTTGAAGTTTATCACATAAACATTGTTACACTCCAACAAACAGGAGCTGTTTGGATATGGATATGCAGTAGCCCATTAGTTTATTTATGCCTTTCGAACAACTGAAAAAAACCATCAAAAGTTGTATCACCGGGATTTGTGCTCTAAGCTTGATCAACAGGTGTTTTGCAAGAATCAAATATTGCCTAGCTTTTCTTCGCGAGAGTGCGAGGTTCATTGGCAGCATCTGCATAGAGGGTTGTAGTCACATATCGAAGACAATTTCATTTCAATTCAATTTTACTCAATGTTTTTTTCTCTTATTTAGAAAGACTTGATACAACGAAGCGCTTTGTCGTCAAGATACCAGAATTATAGCAAGTAGGGCGCAACAAATCTGCAGCGCATCAGGAATATGCAGGTATACATGCAAGACAATCTACCCTTAATAAATTTATTTCATCTTCTAGACAATACTTGGAAAAAGAATGAACTAGAAGAATATGAGTATGAGCAAAAACATTAATCTTTGTCATTATAATGTCTCCAAGAAGTAATTGCTGTACATGGAAACTTTCTGTTCAATAAAATTCTTTATTGACCGTAACACCAAATCTGTGCAAACCAAACTTTCGAGCAGAGCCAAATAAAATTTTGCAAACTATTCAGACTAAAACATATGATGTATAGCAATCCGCAAATTATATCTGCCAGAAACTTCAAGAACCTCTTGGGACAAAACGCCTTTTGTTCTCACTCTGAAAATATGTAAAACAACTTTCATTTGTGATAAGCTAGCCTTCCAGCCTCCCCCGCTGGTCTTCAATTATAATTAAAATAAAATTGCCATTTAAGGATAGGAAGAATAATTGGTTCTGAAATTGATTTTGGTGGTACAACGATTTAAAGATCTTTAGATATTCCTAGCCTTCATCCATGAAAGCTTTGAATCACTTCAATGACGGATGTCAGATGACCACTTTTTTTTTGAATAAGAATAAGCGCGTATTGCAAGACATTAAAGGAGAATTAAACTAAAAGTACACACATCAAGTAGACATTATCGATGACCGGAAAATATACCATGCTGAATGTATGATACCATTAAATGCTTAAGTGAATATGACGGAGAAAAATTCTGAATCATGAGGTAAAAGTACGCTGTTTTAATTAAGATTAAAAATGTGTGGTGGATTTTTGCTACAAACAATATTAGTGGTTAGAAAAGCAGAAGGGCTCAGACTGATTGTAGTTATGAGCTTTGCGCATGCAAGACGAAGAGCAGGTGCGTAATTAACAACTCCCATTTCTCTATCGGTATCCACAGAAATATCAGTAAAGTCACATAGAGTTAAGACTAGACGTCAAATAACCACCGTTAAGTTCCATGAAGAAATTGTTAGTTGAGTGTTCAATGTGTAGATTCAGTCAAGGTTCATGAAACTATGTCTTGACATATGCATGATGTGCACATGACGTATTGAGTCAATGGGCATATAATTGGTCCAAGAGTGGCTCACTAATTGTTTGTATCAAATCTAAAAGGCGTGCGATAAGGCTCCATTGACGCAACGATAAGCCGTACATAAACGAAGACTAAAATAACTTGGCATACGTATAGGAGGGGAGGCTGTCTCAGACCTCTTCGTTGCCGTGCGATAGAGTGGCTCAACGCGTACGAGAGACCACACGAAGAGCTTCCATTATAGACAATACTGATAAAAGTTCTATATGCTTCTGAATCTAAATCTTGGTAAATTTGGAAGCAAAGGCTAGATTGGTTCAATAGATTTCTGCCCTGGGAAGTTAGATGGGGTAGACATCGAAGATAAGTCACCAATACTGAAGCGGGGAGTAAAGCAACTAAGCCGGCTTCACATCGTTGTACTTGAATTTTTAAATCTTAGTGTAAGACCATCACACAGTTGAATCAGACAGGTGGGAATGCATCCCTGCATCGGTGATCGAGGTTTCTGAAACTTCCCAAGGATCTGTGGCTTCTGAATGTATGTTCATGCGTTGCCGCAACGCGGCATATGCTGGCAAGATGCAAGAACACGCTTGAAGCCACTTCCACAGATTAAGTATAGAAGCTTACTGATTTATGTCTCCAAATCCTTGTCGTAGGTACGAGAATCATAAAGACAATAAATTAGGATACTGTTCTTTTCCATTTCATTTGAAATTATGAGTGGCTTCTGCCAATCGGGCAAGTGGTGACCTTTCCGATATCAAGTCAATAATTTCATACCATCATGCGCGTCGAGGGTAAGCTGCCCGCTGGATCATCCAAACTTAAATTCACTTGAAAATATGATCATGTTTTTTTGTATATATACACAGAAAGTTTCATCACCTTCTATTAGGTCAAGTGTAACCAACAGAAGTCAAGCTACACAAACCTTTTCGTTCGCCTCATTGGGAATCCAGTAAGCTATTGCTTGACGTAGAGAACAAGACAAATCAAGACTAGCAGTAGGTGCGTCTTGGTTAAATGTCACCCCACATATGTGCATTTTGATTTGATGGTGGTCTTACTCTAAGATCACGACAGTTTCCCCAAAGAGTAATCAAATGCTTGTAGGTTGGACGGTGAAGTTCTTCGTGCATAAAAATGAAAGAGAGATGGAAAATATGCAAACACGCTTAAAATAGTTGGTGCCGTGTGGTCAGATGGCTTCTCGGGATATCAGGAACTCGGACTCCAATTTTTCGAGAGTCTGTAGACTGATAAAAATAAAGTTTTTGTGAAAAAGAGCTTGGAGTTTATATTCGGGTGTTAAGTCTTACTACTATCATGAGATAACAATACAGGTTAGTTGTGTACTTGGCAAGTCTAGCTCTTGCTGGGATATATCCATCGACTGGGCAATGTAGAGCTGGATATGCGGGTTTGGTCCCTAAGGTGCAGTACGGCGTCTACAATACCTTAAGCCCGGGCCGTTTTCGGGCCACAAGTTCACTAGTTTACATTCAAAAATTAGTCTCCAAAAGTGTCTAAGACATCCATGAATGAAACTTGCTATATATGTATTTTCCAGCGACGAGTCTCATGGTCTTTACAGAGTCTGAAGATGGTATTGTCATCGGAAATGTGACACCTCTTTGTTTTTTCTTTTTCATCGCGACGAACGGCATCAAGCTATATGCAATACTGCAGTCTATGTTCTCTTGGCTACATTACTCTGTTAGACTAGAAGGAGTATAAGTTGATAGATATGCAGACGAATGCAGTCATGCTGCAGCCGTGTGATTAGTGGAGCCTGTTTCGCGCTGCCTAGGGCGGTAGGTTCCTATCAGGCTCGTAAATTCTGCTGATAAGGTCCACAGTTTTGCATGAATACAATGCATTTAAGAGACATTTGCCCATCCACGAATCTAGCCTAATATTTTTTGTTTTATCATCAATCAAGTTTCGAGTAAAGTTGCAGAAAATTAAATTACTTCAATTTATATTTCCAATTTTTCCTTTGTGTTTGTCTTGATTAATACGAAGGATGGAGAAATTAAAGAACTTTGTGACCGAGCGTGTCTATCACGACGAGAAGAACGTCTCCTCGGACGACGGGGTCGAGGAGCAAGGGCTCTCCGCAGTCAAATCGGCTGAGTTTGACCCCATCACATCACAACTTGCTACTAAGCTCACCACAGATGACTACGCTGGTGTTGTCATCGAGGATGACTCTCCATACCCAGAAGTCAGAGCGTCGGTACCTTCTTCTGATGACCCAACGTTACCCCAAAACACACTTCGTGTTTGGGTTCTTGGTTTTATTTTAACAACATTGGGATGTGGTATGAACACTTTGTTCGCTTTTCACAGTCCAACATTCATTATCTCCACCTATGTGACGTCTATTTTAGCTTTCCCACTTGGTAAGCTTTGGGCCAAGGTGGTTCCTGATGCGAAAGTTTTTGGTATGAGGTTGAACCCCGGTCCCTTTAATTTGAAAGAGCACACAATCATAACAATCATGGGCTCCGTTTCCTTCGGAGGTGGTGCTGCTTACGCTACCGATATTCTTACTGCTCAGAATAGGTTTTACAACTCCGACTTTGGTGTTGGATTCGCTATTTGTGCCATCTTGTCCACCCAGGTTATTGGTTTCTCTTTGGCTGGTTTGGCTCGTCGTTCTTTGGTTGACTCGCCTTCTGCAGTGTGGCCTTCTAACTTGGTCACATCTACTTTCTTGACCAACATTCATGTTAACGAAAATCACCCTGCACAGGGATGGAAGATCTCGAGGCTTGCATTCTTTAGTATTGTTTTTGGAGGATACTTTCTTTATAACTTCTTTCCAAGTTACATCTTCACCGCCTTGTCATATTTTGCTTGGCCAACATGGATTGCTCCAAACAACAAGGTGGTTAATCAAGTGTTTGGAGCCTCCAGTGGAATGGGTTTCTTGCCAATCACATTTGATTGGAATCAAGTTGCTGGCTACATTGGCTCTCCGTTGATCCCGCCTGCAACTACCATCCTCACTATTCTTTCAGCTATTGTGGTCATATTCTGGATCGTGGTGCCTGCTGTGTACTACTCCAATACCTGGTACTCCAAGTACATGCCTTTGTCTTCATCCGGCTCTTATGACAGATACCAACAGACATACAATGTGTCTAAGATTGTTAACAAGGCAACTTTGACGTTTGATGAAAAGGCATACAAGGACTACTCTCCCTTATTTATCTCCTCCACGTTCGCTATTTCTTATGGTTTGTCCTTTGCTTCTATTATTGCAACATTGGTGCACACTGTGTTATTCCATGGACAAGACATTATTCAACAATTCAAGGCCAAGGAAAAGCCTGATGTGCATTTGCGTTTGATGAGACAAAACTACAAGAACATCCCAGAGTGGTGGTATGGAATTGTATTCCTTATCTCTTTTGCTTTGGCTATTGTTACCGTGAAAGTCTGGGATACCGAAATGCCAGTTTGGGCTTTGATTGTCGCTTTGATCATCGCCATCATTTTCTTGTTGCCAGTCGGTATCATCTATTCCAAAACCAACATTGCTGTCGGTTTGAACGTCGTCACTGAGTTTATCATTGGTTACATGGTTCCAGGGAAGCCATTGGCCATGATGTTCTTTAAGACTTTTGGTTACATCACCAACAACCAAGCTGTGACTTTTGCCCAAGATATGAAGTTGGGCCACTACATGAAGATTGATCCTCGTCTTCTTTTCTGGGCACAAATGAGCGCCACCATTTGGGGTTCTTTGGTCCAAATTGGTGTCATGAGATGGTCTTACGGAAACATTGTTGATTTGTGTTCTCCAAATCAAAAGAATCACTACACTTGTCCTAACGGCCGTGTGTTCTTCAACGCTTCCCTTATTTGGGGTGCCATTGGCCCACAAAGAACCTTCGGCTCTGGTGCTGTGTACAACAGTTGTCTCTTCTTCTTCCTTTTGGGTTTGTTGCCAGCTGTGAATTGGTTGATTTTGAAGAAATGGCCAAACTCCAAAATCAAATGGCTTAACTGGCCTGTGTTCTTCTCCGGAACGGGTCTTATTCCTCCGGCAACTCCATACAACTATGCCACTTATTGTATGGTCGGTGCCTTTTTTAGCGTCTTTGTCAAGAGAAAGTGGACTAAGTGGTATTTCAAGTACAACTACTCTCTTTCTGCAGGCTTGGATATCGGTCTTGCTTACGGAACCTTGATTGTATTCTTGTGCTTGCAATTGACTAATACCAACTTCCCAAGTTGGTGGGGTAACGATGTGGTCAACGGAACTCTTGACACCAACCTTGAGACTATCTCCAATGTCTTGAGTGAGGGAGAATTTTTCGGTCCTACCACTTGGTAGTAGTGCCGGCTGTTAACCCTTGTTTAATTCTTTTAATACATGTACTTAGAAAATTAATCAATAGTAGTGTATCCAGTGAGCATTGTGTGCGCACCGACCTAAACTTTATCCTGTAAATAGACCGATATCGCATAGATTAAGCGTAACTGTCGCGTGCGATGCGCTTTGCAGATGCACCATTGTTTTTTTAAGAACCCACTGTATATACAGAATCGTAGCTTTAAGACCAAACCCCCCCCCCCCCCGAGTAACGGCGAATATAGATGAATGGACCGTCTTTGTTATATTTGCTTTCGGTGTCTAAGTACGCAGGTGCCCGAATGTGTCTTTTGTTTTTGTTTTTTTCGCGGAGATCGGGAATCTCTGTTTTCGTTCTGATCCTTGCACCTTCTTCATGCCGACTTATGAACTTTCGTATCTAGACAATCTGATGACCGATTCGCGGACTGACTCACTTTCGATGTATCTCAGTTCTGAATATTCAGAGACGCCCGCTTTGGTTCTGAAAGGGGGGAAAGTGGTGCAAACTCAGAATTTTTTCAGCGGCTTAGCCACTTTTCTATGGGAGGGGCCTCGAGTCCCAACAGACTTGCCTCCAAGTGCTCCGGAAGCTCCATTGAGATTCGAAAACCTTGTTCAGAAATTTCACCAAAGATTTTCGTGGCACCAACGAGCACTCGGACTTTCGATTTATTTGTTTCTTTGGCTGATGGTATGGGCGCAAATGCTTCTTCCATATCTCCAAAATGCACCTACTCTCTCCAATGGATCTCGTGTGATGACCTTATCGTGCCAGGATGCTTTTTGGAGAGGCAAAAATGATGCATGTGGGCTCAATGCTGCAAAATGTGAGCCTAATGAAGACATAATTTTTAGGTGCCCTGCACTTTGCGATCGTGGGAGTTGGCTTTACTCTCTGCGTGCGGTCGGATCACTAAATGTGAAATATAGAGGTTTCTTCATTGGAGGAGGAAAAATAGAGGATCCTTCCGAACAAGTTTCACAACTCTCAAAACCTTATCGTGCAGACTCATTTCCATGTGGAGCTGCCGTTCATTCGGGCTTGATTTCTCCCTTTTCCGGTGGATGTGCACGGATATCATACACCAATGCCCTTTCAAATTTTCCACTGACAAAAGGATTCTATGGTGTTCTGGATTCTATTCCTTTTCCTTCTTTCTTTCCCTTCGCATATTTTTTTACCCCTCTTCCGGAATACATATCAAACTGCCACGACCCTAGGCTTTCGGTGTTGCTCCTAAATATCTTCATGGGAATTCCAATTATGGTCTTGGGTTCTGGATCCGCAATTTACTGGACAATGGCGACTGTCGGCTTTTGGACCATTGTACTAGCCACAGATCCGCCGATAGACGTGGATCCTCAAGTACCAGAAACTTTTTACCTGCTCATTTCAGTTGGGATCGAGCGGTTTCTTCCCACATGTTTTGTGCTTTACGTTCTCTGGGTGACAAGCGTTAAAAGAACATTTTCCAGTCTCGAAACCAGATCTTACATGTCAGTCGTACAAGAATACAGTACAACAAATGGCCACCTATTTTCGCCGATTGATATTCCAAGACCCAATAGTGCGCGCTGGTATGCTACCATTCTCTGGTACCCATTGTTTTGGCTTGGGATTCTCAATAACATGACTTTTGATCGTCTTCCTGTTGATAGGCTAACATGGCACGATCTCCAGACACAACCAGGAGCATTGGTCACGGTAGCAGCGGTGGCTCTCGTGCTATTTGTGTGTATTTTGTGCCAAGGCTTCTTTGTGTGGCGTCTGGGTCGATTCTGGAAGCTTTTGGCCATGTATGGCCTTATTTTATCACTTTTCATAATATTGGCCAATCTCCAGGGCTTGACTCTCAGAATACATCATTATATTTTTGCATTGGTGTTCATTCCGGGCTGTTCTACGCGCGGAAAGACCGCACTCTTGTTCCAAGGTATCTTACTTGGTTTATTTCTCCTGGGAGTTTCTCGGTGGGGGTTCGCTCTGATAGCCGAGACAAATTTATCCTTGTTGAGAGGTGAGCCTCTGGGACAACTCCCACCGCCGGCAATCACCAGCCTAACAGGTGGTGTTGTACGTTGGCTGCAAAATGCAACACAAGCTACGGTCGATTCAAGAAATTTTGGTCGGATTTCTCTTCTCATCAACGATATCGAGTGCTTCAATGGCGAAAATAATGGCACTTTTGATTTGGGTGACCATATCAACAAAAATGAAAAGCTTCGCGCTTTGGCAACTATGGAGAACTCAACCCAGCTATATATTCGACTCGCAAGGTACCCACACGGAGGCAAGGAACACGGTGACTATACGCAGGCCGCTATAGTTGAATACCCAAGCTTTGAGTTTCAGCTTCCGCCTCCTGGTATCACTTGAGACGGGCTCTGAAATTCTTGAATGGTAGTCAGACAAAGCATTGAATTTTGATCCTGTGTACAAAAAAGACAGATTATTTGAGTTCAAGCAAAGCCAGACATTTTTAGAGAGCTATCTATGTAAGAAATGTATATATTTCGGATAATGAATAGCTAACAAGAAATGATTATAAGCAATTGATCAATAATAGAACATGTCACAATTCCCATTTTGGAGGGAAGGTGAACCCGTGCACCAAGATGCCCGCGCTTGGTCGCGGTAAAGAACACGCCAAACAGATTCTACGCATAAACCGATCACATTAAGATGGAAGAAACTGCCTCCGGGGAACTCTTTACCCTCAGAAATCAATTTTACACAGGTCAACACCATAAGGTCATTTCATATGATGTAGCGCTGTTTTCTCAGCCCGCTCAGCTCAAAGTTTTGGAACTTCAAATTAGGTCCACCCTGGCTCTCTCTCAAGACGCCTCGCAGTTGATTGAGCTTGGAAAGTCGTTGTTTCCGGAAAACGAAGGCTTTTTTCAAGTATTACAGGCCTGGAATGATTTGAAAACCTTTGGAACCGATGATTCTACTTTCTTCGATGATGTGCAAGAGGCCCACTTCGAAGCCGAGGCCGTTTTGACTGCACTCTACTTGGTGAAGTTCCGCAAGGATGTGGACCAGGCTCTCATTTTGTTGGGCAAATTCATTAAGAGAGGATCCGAAAATCCATTTGAGTTGGAACCTTACTTGCTCTTAGTGCAGTTGTATTTGTATAGAGAGAACTTCTCCGAGGCATACAAAATCTACGAGGACTTTAAATCATTTCCTTACAGCTCTAGAGATGACATCGTCTACCATGTGTTGGAATCTTGGATCATGGCAGTCAAGGGAGAATCTGACAATATTAGTAACTCCTACTACTTCTACGATGAGTTATTGTCTAACGACTTTGACGAAGATCCTCAGGGCAAGTTCAGAATTTTGAATGTGTTGTTTGTAATGACATTGCAATTGAAACACTTACCTGAGGCCAAGGAGATCTTGGACCAGATTTCTGGTTTGGACTACAAAGATAATTCCGCCGCAGACTTGATTGCAAACAAGGTCACATACGAGTATCTCACCAATAATGGTGCCAATGTATTCCTGTTGTTACAGGAGTTGGCAGCCGCGGATGCTGAACATCAATTACTCAAGGATTACAAGGAGAAGAATGAAAGATTTGATGCTATTGTTGAGAAATACCAAGTGGTCTAGAGACACAATAAGGCCCGGATCGAAAGTAGACTTAGATATGAATAAAACCCTCTTTTAACCTAACTAACTTTTCAAGACTCAACGATCACTTCGATTGTTCATGCGACTTTTGTTACAATTAAATGCGGTATCGAAATTTTGTGTCCTGACCAATTACTCCTCTAGTTTAACAACCTCACCAGCTTCGTTGAACTTCAAGCCCTCTGCTAGCAACCGTTTTTCAATCTCCTTCAACTCATTTTCTCTTTCCAAAAGCTCCTTCCTTTTGGTAATCAAATCTTGATGTACTCTTTCCTCGAACTTTTTCAAGCGCTCCTCTTCCAACTTGATCTGCTCCTCCTTGGCCAAGTAATTAGAAGACCCAAGTTCTGGTGACCCTTTATCATCGTCGTCTCTACCTTCTTCATTGTACTGGAACTGTTTACCAGATAATGCTTCTGTTCTGTAGTTTTCGTAAATGACGTCATGTGTAATCTCTTTGAACTCGTTCAAATGTGTGATTAGAAGGACGTTCTTCAAAATGGTGAAGTCATTGGTTTCTGGTAATTCAACATTGATTGGTACTGCATACTCAGGGTTCAACACCCTCAATTTCACCATGTCGTCATCGTCTTTAGACTCCTCATAGGTATTTGCTCCGATCACGGCAAAGGGAATTAACAGGTTCAAATATTTGTTGTAAGCGATGATCTCATCATCTATGTAGTCCTCTTCGTACTCATACTCATTGAATTTGTAGAAGTTGATTTTATAGTTGGTTAAGTCCTCCAAGATCAATCTTTTATTCAACTGCAATTCTTCCGGAGTCAAGGCATCAGCCTTTGCTATGACTGGAATGACATTCACGAGATTGCTCACATGCTGCAAGAACTTGACATCAATCTCAGACAACCCATGGCCCGTGGCATTGATCATATAGATCATTACGTGTATCCGGCCGTCTTTGAAACGAGGATTTCTTTTGACCCTACTTTCCTCTAAAAGAACTTCGTCGTATTGATGTCTGATGAAGTCAACCACAATTTTGAAGTCGTCATCGCAATTAATGGCGTTGGCAAAGTTGGGCGTGTCGATGATATTTAAGGAGATCTTGTGGCCATCATTGTCCTCCAACTCAACATTTTCATGTCTCAAAGAAAGCTTTTTAGTTGAAACATCCTGCGTGGCTGTAGAGGAAGTTGGCACAATTGAGTTACCGCCACATAAGGAGTTAATAAGTGTGGACCGTCCCAGACCACTTTCACCTATCACCATAAACGAAAAGTTGATGGTTTTCTTGATAGTTTTTCTCTTCCTCAAGGCAGAAGAGGACGTATTATATTCTGACATTTTGGTGTTTAACGCTCAGGGATTTGTGCGGACTGCTGAAAGTAGATTTTAGACACCTTTATCGAGTAAAGCTATCGCTGTTTATGCGAAATTTGTTGTTCGAGCTCGTCTCGGGTATGGCCTGCACATAGTATATTTCGTGAGCCCTTCAATTAGAAGTGCGACTGCAGAAGGCACCCTGGCAATCGTTTCTAGTAAGAATGTGAAACAGATGTATCAAACTATGGATAGAACAATTCCTGAAAATACTTCATGAACAACCAGTAAATTAGTAGGATATACGAGATAATATTTGTTCATTTGACAGTCTGTTATGGAAGAATTTGCTTATTTTCGGGAAACAGGTGGCACTGCCACATTATTTTAGGAAGCGCGTATACAGTTTTCCAAAGCCCTTCTAAGCATCCATTCTCAGATAAGTGCTCCATTCACTGTCATCCAATACCACTTCTTTATCAAAATAATACTTGTTTTTGATGCTTTTATAGCAGTAAATTTTTAATCAAGCCAGATGAGAAATATTAGTAGGGAAACAGGGTTTGAGCCAGAATAGGAAATTCAGTAGTAATTTTTTTCAGAGGCCATAATGAAATATCAAAACTTTGCTGTCCACCTGAAAACGTCAAAGTTGAGTAAATTTTCTGCTCTCATTTAGAACTTATTTAGAACTTCCAGTCTTTTTTGAAAAAATTTTTACTTGGCTTTTACTTTCGTCATTAAGAAGCAAATAGTATACTTCTGGAATGGCGGAAGAAAGCGGGAACAAGTGAGCCTATACCGAACCGCAAACTTATACTAAAACCAATGAAAAGTTTGTACAAGGAATACCTTTTTATACTAAGTTTTTCATAAATCATTAGTTCTTTGAGTAACCTCGAAATTGATTCAAGAACCTGTGCACAACCTTTGATGTTGAGTAACTGTGTAAATGCCTTAAAGAGTCGGAACAATCCAGGTTCACTGATAACAATAGATGACCAATGAAGGTCTAGAGATTACATGAGTAAACCTGAAGATACTTTCGAGCACTTCACTCAAAACAAGCCAATTATAATTGGTGACCATAATGTTGAATTACGCTAGTATGACGATTAGCATAAGGCGATACAAAACATTGTTACTAATTTTAATCTATTGAGCTCATCTCTGGAATAAAACACAGATAAATAAACAATGAAACTAGATCCATCTCTTCTTGTTAGCACTCGAGAAAGAAGCGGCCACCACACGTGATGAGGCCGGGTAGAAAGATGACGGATATGCAGCCACTGGGGCGGTGTTCACCTTAGAAGCAGGAGTGTACGTCCATCCTGCCGTAATAGTAGAGAACACGTTTGGTGAGGGTCTCAAGGTCGAGTACGGAGTGTACGCAGACGTCAGATGACGATTGGAGAACAGCTTGAATGAGATACTTGTGCCTGGTTGCGTTTGCATGGGAGCATATCTCGTTCTTCCAGTTTGCTCGACATATGGGACTGTGAAAGACTTGGAGTCGATCGGCTTTGTTGCAGCGCCATCACCAACCAAGACCTGTGCACTTGGGCCATCCCCAGTGACCGAGAGAAGCGAAGCAGGGAACGTCAAAGTCGAGGCATCACCGCCCATACCTCTCAAAGTGAACCGGGGGGTGTAGTGAATGGTAAAACCCAGCGAAAACTTGGCATAAACCTGTATGAAATAAATTCCATTTGGGTAGTCGCTGGCAGTGATTGTTGCCGTGTAACTCGTAGAACTTTTGCTGACACTAGTAGAGAGCGTATCCACGGGTTTGATAGCACTGTTTGGACCACTGCACAAAACAATAGAATAACTCTGCACTTTATCCAATGATGAGTCGTCTGACGAGCTATCAGCGTCGTCATCCCACTTAATTTGGATACTGACATCACCTCCAGAGGCTGAGAACGACTGACCAATTCCTGGCGAGGTAATGGAAACATCTGCCATAGCCCCCGACAATAGGGAGATGAAAATGGCGTAGAAGATGGCAGAAAATTGCATGATGTGTTCGAGAAACGATGTATGTAGTAGTCTTAAAAATGTGTTAGGTCTAAATAGTCTTCAGAAATCTGCTATGTGAAAATAGTCTTGTATGTTAGGCAACGCAGTTGCAAATGCGTTGGATTTTTGTAATGGCAGTTTCAAAACGATAGACAACACTTGCCGGGCGGTTGACGGGGTACTTATAGATGTGTTATTAGTAAGTCACCACACTATGATTTGGGTAGATAGGAGACGGGTCCCTAAATTGGAAAGTATATCAGCAGTAAGGCACAGTCTTCACTAAAGTTTAAGGGCACGGAAGCGGTAATTTGGCTGCTGATGAAAGCGATGGGATAATCAAAGGAGGTGGTTCGGCAAAAGAAAAGTAAAAATGATTATGGCTGTGCGAGCAAGTGCTATCTAAGTGCAGGAATCGCGTTGCTGTATTATTCTTTTATTTCTGCTCTCTGGTGCACGGATCTAGTTATACACATGCACAGAGTCAAAGGCGCGCTCTCGGGGTAGGTATTCAAACAAATCATTATAATTGAACATTAACCATGTTGGCCAAAAATATTCTCCGGTGCCAATCGGTCGCTCTGTTTTCAATATCGAGACAATTTTCAATGGTCAGGCGTGTAGTACCGAAAAAATCTGTCTCTGGCAGTGAGGCTGAGAATGCTGAGATTACGGAGACAACCCCGCCGTCCTCGGCTGCGAGCCACTCTGCTTCCCCTGACATTCCCAGTTTCGGATTGAGAGATTCTCCGATTCATAAAAAAGGTGAACACATCGACTGGTCGGACTCATTCCATGGTTTGGGCCAGGCTCCATTCTCTAAGGAAACAAACGAGATCCTTTTAGCTCCGATTGCAGAATCGGACATAGAAATTAAGCCTGATGGGCTCCTTTATTTGCCGGAAATCAAGTATAGAAGAATATTGAACCGGGCTTTTGGACCCGGCGGCTGGGGATTAGCGCCTCGATCGGAGACATTGACAACGGCAAAGCAAGTTAGTAGAGAATACGCATTGATCTGCAACGGTCGGTTGGTTTCGGTGGCACGTGGCGAGCAGGACTATTTTGGGGGTGAGGAGAAGCTTACAACGGCCCTCGAAGGTTGCAAAAGTAATGCCTTGATGAGATGTTGCAAGGATTTGGGCATAGCGAGTGAATTGTGGGACCCGTCGTTTATTCGTACATTCAAGAAGAAAAACTGTGACGAATCCTTTGCAGAGCACGTGGTTACAAAGAAAAAGAAAAAACTTTGGAAGTTGAAGCGCAATTCGTTTGACTACCCTTTCAAGGCATGCTAATCGCCCATGTTGTGCCTACTTGTATATAGCGAACCACTATTAAGACCCTTTCAAAGTCAAAATAAATAGTGCAAGTTGATCATACGTCAACCTTGTATGGTTTAGCCTAGTAGATTTCTTACGAGGTTCATCAGCTGATAAATTATTAAATTGGCCTTAAGTTATCTTTAAATACTGACAAAGAGTTTAGCCACAATTTCCCCGATATGTGGTAAGTTTAGTAGAATAAGATAATTTCTAGAAATACAGTTTTGTTGCATAAGCCTCATAGTTGTAATAACTATATGAATAGTAGTATTAGCTAGCTGTATTAATTAGTAGATGGACTAAAAACGATTAGTCAGTAGCAGTGGTATCAATAGTGTAAGTACCATATCAACAACGGATATCTTACCGATGAATAATTTTCATAGAACCTCTCTAAATGGAAAGCCGTACGATCAGTGACAGAAATTGAGGCCAGAGTTGATACGACGGAAACCTTTGACCGTTAGTAGGAACCATTGAGTATTAGAAAAGGAATGATTGAATTTTCACATTAAAGTCATTAGACTATTTAAGTAGTACCAAACCCTCGCTAAGCCATTTTCAACAAATATGCAGCTACTAATTACTACATTTACAGCAATCCAACTTGAATCACTTTAAGAAAGTAGGATATAAAGCCTAATTTGCTTAATTTTATAGTTAATTCCATTTCAATTTTCTAGAAACAAGTCATAGATTGGGATTGAGCTTTCTGAATTGTGGTCTTTTAATGTGCTACAGTATTCGCTAATCAAAATTATAAGGAGTGGTAACTGGCCTGACAATTTCACTGAATGCGCCATCTCATTTGCCAATTCGTCTGTATTCCGATTTGTACCTGTGTTGACCTCTGTGCTTTTTCTCGCGGATTTATGTAAACTACCCTCCTGTACCAACTCCTTACTTATCTCTGCCTCCACTATCAAACAAAGAATACTTTGTCTTTG
>NKZA01000236.1:0-20836 GCA_002374405.1 Metschnikowia cubensis | reverse complement strand
GTGTGAACATTTGGTTTGAAAGACTGTGCGAAGGAGTACGAAACATTTTGCTGCGGTGGTTTGAATAGTTTTCAAAAACACTGTAGTATAGTAGTATAGTATAGTGTTTTCCAAAACTGTTCAAACTACCGCGGCAGAACAATTCAAATCATGCTAGTACAATTAAACAAATCAATGATTCAAAAGTTTCGATCCCCTTCCAGTTCAGTTCCGTCCGTTCTGGCCCTTGAGTAGTACGGCAAGACCCCAAATGTAGTAGATTTGAGGCAAATCTCCAGATCCAAGATTTAAGACTATTGAAATCTAACGAAGGTTGGTGTAAAACATTACCATTTGCTTTGAAAGACTGTGTGAAGGGGTACGAAAGTTGTTGAGTTATTGGTTTGTTTAATTTTGCTGCATTAGTTTGAATAGTTTTGGAAAGCACTGTATTAATCAAGGGTTAAGACGGACGGAACTGGAGCGAAAGGGGTACGAAACTTTGTGAATTATTAATTTTTTTCAATTCTGCTAGTATGGTACGAAACATTTTGTCGGGCTAGTTTTGCAAACTGTAGTATAGTATAGTGGTATAGTATAGTAGTATGGTAGTATGGTATAGTATAGTAGTATAGTAGTATAGTATAGTAGTATAGTAGTATGGTATAGTAGTATAGTATAGTAGTATAGTAGTATGGTATAGTATTATAGTATAGTAGTATAATAATATGGTATAGTATGGTAGTATGGTAGTATGGTATAGTATGGTAGTATGGTATAGTATGGTAGTATGGTATAGTATGGTAGTATGGTATAGTATTATAGTATGGTATAGTAATATAGTAGTATAGTATAGTAGTATGGTACACTGTAGTTACCTAAACTTTTATTCGTTGAGGATTCCTCAAAGAGGAACCGTAGTGGCTTATATAACTGACAGAAACGTGTTACCAAAAAACTCTCCACTAGAACAATGGTCAGACCAGAGTCTTCAAAAGAGCCACCGCTGACCGAAGTGCGAATATGGCCCAAGTTTGCCGTGGCCAATGTTGAGATCGGACATTGTAGGCTTCACAATGTCGCTATAGGCAATGTTCTACCTTTGGTGGACCTAAAATAGTAGTATAGTAGTATAGTAGTAATAGTGATTGTGGTAATAGTGATGGTGGCAGGGGTAGTCACAACGAGTCGTGTTTAACTTTCGGAGCACAGAGTCAAGTCTCTATGACTAATGTCTAAAATTACTGTCTCTATGGCTAATGTCTAAAACTACTGTCTCTATGGCTAATGTCTAAAATTACTGTCTCTTTTGTACTATTGTAGACACGCATTATCACCATTCCCTTTAGTACTAGTCTTGGTATTAGCCTCCCTGTTTAACACTTTATAATAAATCTATTTAGAATGTGTTTGGGCTGTGTAAGCCACCTCTTATTCAAAGCAAACCTTTTGGGCCGCCCATGGGATCCACCGAAAATTGATCTTTTTTAGCCTGGGCTCTGAGACGCCCCAAGGTACAGCCCAGAGACCGGGACAAACGTTTCATGGAATTAATCAAGAAGGTCCATGGTAAGTGGGCCAAAACAGTGGCTTCAACAGTCTGGAATAGTAGACATGAGAATTTCGCTTATTATTCTGTTGGTATGTAGTCTGAGCAGGCTGTATAATTTGTAGGGGGTATTGTATGGGGTTGAAGATTGGACAAAAGTGCCGTATGTCTATGTGGCCAAGTCTCAAGAATCAAGCACGCCGGTGGAGATATTGAATCAGCTGTCTAGGGTCTAGATCTATTAGCAGAAGCACTTGATATGGTGTAAATGGTATTGGTATTAGTAGTGTTAGTGTTGGTCTAGTGTTGGTCTAGTTTTGCATTGTAGTACTATATATATGAAGTATATCAGTATTGTAATGTTTAGTAGTGAGTGCTGAATTCAACATTGCGATCCATATCTGTTATAGAAGGTTGATAATAATGCTGTGAAAATGTCCAAATGAATGTAGCAAAGTGTTTAATAGTAGTTCTAGGTGTTAGTAGTAGGAGCATACTGGTTCTAGTAGTAGTACAAGGCACTATTATGTATTCCTTTTTTGAATGCAGTTGGAGGCAGTTGGAATGCTGGCTTTGATATTTCCCAATTTGTAAAATCTAATACGCATATTATTACTAGGCACTACAGTCTTACGTTACTCAATGTAGCCCATAGCCACTCTAGTCTTATACTGTATCTCATGCTCACTTAGTTCTGACACTATACACTGTATTTAAACCCCACCACTGATATGCCTTGAGAAGTAGGACTAGTCTTGTGAATTTCCGGGTTCAATAGTAGTAAAAGTTGTAGTACTAGTAGTAGTAGTAGTAGCAGTACTAGTAGTAGTAGCAGTACTAGTAGCAGTAGCAGTACTAGTAGCAGTAGTAGTAGTAGCAGTAGCAGTAGCAGTAGCAGTAACAGTATTATCGACCCAGAGAGACGGTCTAGGTTGAAGTCGATGGCTGCAGCATCGGCGAGTAGCCCGGGAGTGGGAACTGGTGGGCGTCTTCCTCAGCACACGAGAATGAGATGATTGGTGGAGAGCAATTGACCATGTCGGAGATTCACTGTCTGGGAGTCTCTGATTGACGAGTCAGAATACAGGAAACGCCCAAATCAGTAGTGAACGCGTTCTAAAATTTTCTTTTTATTTAATACTACAAAGCTATTTCGCAGTCCACCTGGAATCTATCACCGCCTATCTCAATAATGCGCCATATCAAAGTCCCACACAAACCCTTGACTCTGCTGAGTACTTTTATCGCACCCCTTCTAATCATCATACACCCGTTAATGCAAATTTCACAATTTCATAGAAATCATGTAATTGAGTCTCTCGTTTGTTTGAGCCGAAGCTGAGAATCTTCAGGTTTCTCGCTCTCGCCCTTGATATCCAAGTCCTTCATCAATTTATTTAAGGATGTGGCTTCATGGGCCTTTTCATCTTCCCCCTTTTGCTTCAAGATTCACTCTCTCAGCCAAGTAGAATTCATTGGTGATTGTTGGACGCGCTATGAAGAGTCATGGTGAAAGAGTCATGATTCATGTTGATGGGTTCAGATTTCAGGCGTTTGACTCACTGAATATTTGATATTAACGTTTTCTTTAGTGCACTATTAACAGTTTATCCAGGCTCTGGTAAGACTATAGCTGGCACAAGAATGGACTTTTCACGGAATCAACCAAAGTGTACTACTGTTAGAAGCAGTAATGGAGTTGTAGATAGCTTTGTGGTAGTGGTGCTTAAATCTTGGAACTAGTAAACAGCCTGTATAGCACTGTTAGTAATACTATTGGGAGTAGTATGTTAGGAGTAGTAACACTATTTGAGTAGTAACACTTTTTGAGTAGTAGCACTATTTGAGTAGTAACACTTTTTGAGTAGTAAGACTATTTGAGTAGTAACACTATTTGAGTAGGACTAATGGTGCTAGTCAATTTAGTACTGGTATAACATTTAGTAACAATCGTATAGACTGAGAGTACTGTTAGTAGTATTACCAAGACCACTAGGGCAGGATAGAAATAATAATTAGTACTGGTGGTAGCGATATAGCAATTTACTACACTACATAGAAGTATGTACCATTTAGCAGTACTGTCACTGACACTGTTAGTTAATAGTTGGTTATAGTAAGCCAATACTTATGCTAGTGTTGGTGCTGTTAGTGAATATGTTGGCATACTGTACATACATACTGGTAGTTAATTAGTAGCTATGTTGGCACCACAGTGAGTACTGTCACTAGTCCAGTAGAGAGTTACTACTAGTAATGGTGTTTTGAAACTGGGATCTGGACGCGCAGAACTTGGAAAATGGACCCTGCGTGTTGTATGCAGTGTCACGCCCAAATATCGAGCGATGCATCAATTCCCACCATTCTTTCCTTTATGATGTACCCGGTTTCCAGATCGGGCATAACACCTAGCTCATACGCCCAGCAAAGATATTTCTGTCCTAATAGGGCCATGGTTGTGAGCCCGTGTCAGCCGCATGCCCCATGCAGCCACAGCAGCCCGGTCCATAAAAACGAGGTGAGGCGAGCGCAGTGGACCAGAGGTTATAGTAAATACATGCCGATGTATGTAGGTCCATTTGATTCATGTGTATATACTTATGTATGTATCCTTATGTGTGCTTCCTGTATATAAACAATCTCCCTCCCTCGGTATATAAAGTTATAATTTCCAGTCATCCATTTATTCTTAAAATTAGTGTTGTTGGCTTGACAGTATGGAGGAATGGAGGAGATAGTGCGATATCAGAGGGCCAAAAAATGGAGATGGAGCGAGGGAAAATCGGGAGAAAAACGAGCGGGAGAAAAAATCATCTATCAACACCGCTTTTCCTGACCGCAGTGACCTTCCGCAAGCAAAGCTCCCGTGTATATCAGCACGACCATTTGCCCTAGTCACCAAATTAGCCAGAGCGACGGCCCCATTCTCGACGCAAACGTCACGGCCACCCCCATTTTCCCCCCACCTCCGTTTTTCCCCACCGAAAAACACCTTCCGCTCGCCCCAGGCAACTTTTCTGCCCCTCCTTCTTCCGCCAGGTGCTGACCCGCCCTTTGGCCCCAAGGAGTACCTTACAATGGGACAAATTCTCTCGCAACCCGAGACCGAAAAGCACTCCGATAGCTCCACCGACAAGTACTTGGCCTATGGCTTGTCGTGCATGCAAGGATGGAGAATCAACATGGAGGATGCCCACGCCACCATCTTGGACCTCAATAAAGAGTTCGAAACCGGCAGCTCGGACCGCGTGTCCTTTTTCGGCGTTTACGACGGCCACGGAGGTGAAAAGACCGCCATTTTCACCGGCCAGTACCTACATGAGATAGTCACCAAGACCGCTGCGTACCAACAAAAGGACTATGTCCGTGCTTTGAAGGATGGTTTCTTGCTGTGTGACCAAGCCATCTTGCAAGACTTTGAGACCCGCAATGATGAGAGTGGATGTGCGGCCACTGCTGCCATAATCACTCCCGACAAGATCCACTGTGCCAACGCTGGAGACTCCAGAACCGTGGTGTCCATTGATGGCTTTGCTAAAGCCGTGTCCTATGACCATAAGCCTTACAACGAGGGCGAAAAGGCGCGTATTACTGCAGGTGGTGGTTACGTCGATGCTGGTAGAGTCAACGGTAACTTGGCTTTGTCCAGAGGCATTGGAGACTTCATCTTCAAGAAATCCCCCGAATTGCCTGCAGAAGAGCAAATCGTCACCTGTTATCCCGACGTCATCTCGCATGACATCAACTACGAGAAAGATGAGTTTGTCATCTTGGCCTGCGACGGTATCTGGGACTGTTTGTCGTCGCAGAGCTGTGTGGAGTGTGTGAGAAGAGGCATCTACGAGAGAAAGCCATTCACCACTATTTGTGAGGAGATCATGGAGTTGTGCTGTGCACCTACCTCCGACGGATCGGGAATTGGATGTGATAATATGTCCATTCTTATTGTTGCTTTGTTGGACTACGAGAACAACGAGACCTTGGACCAATGGTACGACAAGATCATCAAGAAAGTCGACTTGCACAATGAGCAGATGGAGAAGATCAAGGACAGAGAGGACGATGCCAACGCATACCTCGAAGTCACAAAGGGCCCCATTTCGCCCGTGTACAACGACTTGTACAAGGAGCTTTTCGGCGAGTTCTACGATATCGGCCAGCAAGGCAACAACGACGGACGTCCCAAGGCCAACGGAGGATACTCCTCCATGTTTGGGAACATGGGGTTACGTCAGAACGGAGGAGGCAAGGGCACAGGTGAAGACGATGGGTTCTCAGGTAGCCATGAGGATGGAAAAGATGACGATGATGGAGAGGAGTTCAACTCCGGCGCCATCTCCTTACAAAGATTATTGTCCAGCAATGTGATTACGAATGAGAACGGAGTGATATATTTGGACACGTCGTCCGCACAGTCGTTATTGGCGTCTTTTGGTATGCCCGGAGCAAACGGAACAGAGAAGGACTCGGACGACCAGGATGTGGACGAGGAGAGCGCGGTTCACCAAAAACACATAGAGGAGGTGGAAGAAGACGAGGAGACGAAAGACGAGGGCTCCTCTTGATGACATAGAAAGTGAATGGCCCGGGTCACGCGTATGGCCAGCATGAAGCATGACTGCTAAGGCCTATACAGACCATGGGCATGAGGAATTCGTTCCACTGTATATTTAATGATAATTATGTCTACGTACTCCAACAGCATGCCAATAATAGGTAGTAGTCTATACATTCAAGGGAATAATATAGGTATCAAGTCACAACTAGTCTATATTCAGTCATCATCAGTCTACGTATTTCTACTATAGCCTATTTAGTCCAATAACAGTACACAGTATACTGTGTGTGCAGTCTACTACTCCAACAAAAGCATACGGTATATTGTGTGAGTAGTCTATTTACTACATATCACAGTCTATACAGTATATCGTCAGTAGTTTTTTCGACAGGCTCATTGATCTCCAAGATCGCGTGGGTCGCGTGAGGCATACAAGCAAAACGCGCTCTCTCTCTCTGGTGGGCCATACACCTACCTCAGTATTCCAACACACCACATCCACCACATCCACCACAGAGGACACTTTATCTTTCACATCGGGGTTACAGCACATGGAAGCGCTCTCTCTCCTTTGATCTTCCTCCCGTCAAACCCCTTTGTCCACCTCCCTTCCCCATTCTTGCCCCACCCAAGGCCTCAAGCCGAGCAGGGCCGTGATGCTACAGCGAAAACTACTCGACCAGCTCAAAATCACCAACAACAAGGCGTACGAGAATTTGCCTCGGGGAAGACTGCGACGGAACCCTCTGGGAACACCTACAAAAACTGTCGAATCAGCCACGGCTAATACTGATGGCATTGCTTCTGGCGATGCCACTTCTGCCTCCACTGGCCCTAGTGCTACTGGAGGTGCTGGGCCTGAACCTGCACTCAATGCCAGACCTATACGACGGGTGAACACAAAGAAAGTATATACCCAGAAACCCCCGGTCGGTCGGCGGAATCATGGTCGTGGAGCTGTACACAAACAAAAATCTGGGTCTGGGGTACCTAAGGCTCTGGGTCCTCCAGGCAGTCTGTCGCGATCAGCATCGAGACGGCCCAAACGGTCTGCACGGAAGCCCAGGCCCGAGCCCACCCTGGCACATGAACTCAGCACGTATGTTGTGAGCTTCAAATATAATCCTCGACGGCAGAAGGTGCGGGCTTTGCTAGCGGAGACCTCTGCGAGTACCAAGGCCAGGGTTACTGCTGGAGCTCCTGCACAAGACCCACCCCAAAACACCGTGACGGCAGAACCAACCAAAGAGTTCGAAGACACCTCAAGTCATGATTTGAGAAGTGATCGAAGTGATGGTTCAAGGGAAGAACAGGGGTTTTTGGCTTCGCAAAATGTGCGATTGACTCGTCATTCTGAAAGATCCAAACGCTCCCTGGACCCTTCGAGGTATGCTCCAGATATGATTGATCCACAACTTAGTGGCTCAGTGGCCATGGGCTCAAATGATTCGGATCGCCGTGATCCAGCTGACGATTCCGATCTGGATGTTCCTCTACCCTATAATGGTGTGCTTGGATACCCCGACTGCATCATCAATAACACGGACCCCACGGCTCTCGATAGACAAGTGTTTGAGAAGTTCCAGAAGAAAGGCGAGGCTATACGAGCAGAGCTCCAGGGCGATATGTTGGCGCTCATGAATGGGTCCCCCAGTGACCTGGATGCATCCACTCCCATTCCGCAAAGTGCTTCCAACTACTATAAGCGCTCGCAGATCGAGAAGATCCAGTTCCGGGACTTTCTCATCAACACTTGGTACTCTTCTCCGTTTCCCGAGGAGTATTCTAAGAACAAGGTCATTTACATGTGTGAGTACTGTCTCAAGTACATGAGTCTGCCCACGTCATACATGCGTCACGGGCTCAAGAGCTGTAGCCTCTCGAACAACCACCCACCTGGGCTCGAGATTTACCGTGACGAAGCCGCGGGGATTGCCTTTTGGGAGGTCGATGGTCGCAAGAACATCGAGTACTGCCAGAACCTCTGCTTGCTAGCCAAGCTCTTTTTGAACTCCAAGACCTTGTATTATGACGTGGAACCCTTTGTGTTCTACATCTTGACGGAGATCGACCCACAAGACCCGTCCATCTATCACTTTGTGGGGTACTTCTCCAAGGAGAAGCTCAACAACTCAGACTACAACGTGTCGTGCATCATCACGCTTCCTATATACCAACGAAAGGGGTACGGTAGTCTCATGATTGACTTCAGTTATCTTTTGTCCCGGAAGGAATTCAAGTTTGGAACCCCAGAGAAGCCGTTAAGTGACTTGGGTTTGGTCAGTTATAGGAACTACTGGAAGTTGACTATGGCCTTGACCTTAAGGACAATTTATCATGATTTTATGAACGATGGAAACTGCACAATCTCGATTTCTGTTGAGACTCTTTCCAAGCTCACCGGCATGAGGTCTGCAGATGTGTTATTTGGTCTAGAACAGATCAATGGCCTCGTGAAAAAGGGGGCCGACTATGGCATTGTCATAGACTTGCCCTTGATCGAATCGGTCATTGAAAAATGGGAATCCAAGGGTTATGTGACACTCAAGCCCGAGCTTTGTCTCTGGAAACCCATGATCTTTGGACCTTCTGGGGGTATCAACTCGGCTCCTTTGGCTCCTGCTGTGGCCCCTGCAACGGGAACAGACACCACTGGAGTCAATGGAAACGCTTCCCAATCCAACCCAGTGCCTCCTGTCAGCAACAGCATATCCATGATCACCGAGTTCTTGAAAGACGACATTGACAATCCATTTACGTACGAAGAGGAGGCCGGAAAAGAGATCGAGCATCACACCAAGAATATTGCATCAAAGGTCTTGGATAAAACAGACCCAAGTGTTCGGTTGTGCCATCCCGACTTTGAGTTGCCCTCTCGGAGCTATGCAGTGCATCAGGACGAAGAGGACCCCAAAATAATGGTTTCAGAAGAAGAAGGCGATAATTCGGAGATGGACCCGGAATTTGAGGATTCCGCAGGTGAAGTCCGCAAGCGCAGGAAGTTCCAGGTTGTGGATAGTGATGATGAAGAAGAGGAGGAAGACGAAACTGAGGATTCCGAGGAAGAAGAAGCCAATCTCCCCGAGGAAGAATCGGAGTTGGAGACGGACGAGAACCTGGAAGGTGAAGAATGAAGCATTTTGCATGATGACTTGAAGGATGTAAATTATTCAGCCTAGGCTACTATGTACTATATAATAATGAAAAGCTAACAATGACAAGAACCCTCTGCGAGCTCTATAGTTTGAAGAGCTTGCACGAGTTGTCGTAGACCATATCCACGAAATCGTGGACTTTCTGAGTCTCTTCAATGCCGTAGAGCTTGGCCATGACCTCAGCGACGTGCCCCACGAAAACAGGCTCATTCCGGGACTTAATCAACGGCTCTGCTTTCTCGCCAATCGTTGCGTGGCCATCCTGAGTCTGTTTGTGTTTTTCAAAGTTCTCCTTTTTGATGCAAGGAAGCGGAAGAAAGGCGTGGAGTTTGGAGGGAGTCTTTTTGGCCTTGTGCTGTTTTTGTTTTGTAAGCTTCTCCTCGGTCTTTTCCGCTTCCTCAGTCTCTTCATCGGCAGCGTTCTCGCCAACTTCCACCTCCGGGTAGTATAGGTTTGGGTAGGGAGAAATCAAGCCGTATGCGGCGTGGGAGGGCCGGATCTCACACCATGGAGCATCGGTTTCGATCATCAACTTGTCCATAGGAATCTGTTTGGCCACATTGATATTTTCGTCTGTTTTGAGCGAGCACCCATTGACACCCACATAGAACCCCAAATCTAGGATCTTGCGCAACTCGTCCTCATTGCCAGTGAACGAATGCACCACACCATTGCCTCTTTTGATAGAGCCATCTTCGATGAAAGGCCGAATGATGGCAACAAAATCATCACAAGCGGCTCTCATGTGTAAGAACAACGGAAGATGCAAATCACCTAACGAAGCGTAGATCTGGAGTTGTCTCTTGAACATCTCACATTGTTGTTTCTTGGAAGAGTAATGCAAGCGGTCGTAATCCAAGCCAATCTCGCCAAAGGCCTTGACGTAGCCCTTTTTACAGCCGTCCAGGGCGATTTCCTTGAGTTCGTTCAACTTATCGTTGAGCTTTTCAAGCGGCGTGTCGGACTCCAAAGAGCCATAGAACTCAGTGGCCACAGTACATGGATGCACGCCCACGGTGGAGCCAAAGGAGATGGGGACTTTTTCATCGGCAAGTTTGTCCAATAGCAGGAAATGGCTTTTGCTTTCTTCGATGGACGAGGCTGTCACAAGAATCTTGCGTACGTTGAAGAGCAGAGCCCGCGTCACCACATGCTCAATATCGCTGGGGTGTTTTGGGGTAGAAGAGCCGTTGTACAAGCCATGGAACATGGAGTCGGAGAAGTTGACGCCGATGTCAAAATAGCGGGGCGTCCACACTCGGGCACTTTTGAACCCGGACGTCGCCATTCGTGGAAAAATCAGGGGAGGGATTATGGTGGGCAAGGTGCGAGTCTGTCAGTCTCACATCTGAGTCTCAGATGTCAGTCTCACTCTAATTTCTCTCTAATTTCTCGCCGCTCAGATCTCACACAGATCTCAGTTCTCACTATAATTTCAGATCTCACTATAATTTCAGATCTCGGTTCCAGATCCACACAAGATGTATACATAAATAATCGATACTCGAAAATTGGCTATAATAATAACATCTAAGTATATTATGGGTGTACGGGTTTCATATGGTTTTAAAAAGGTTGGCTGATTTTTAAGACGTGCCACTAGGTTCATGGAATGCTCAGTATGTGACAGTAGACTGCGAAAGTCGAGTCAAGACAAGTCCTTTTTAGTGATACAGCAAGTGAGCATACGACTGCAAAATAGACTCTCGAAAACACCCACGTATGCCTGACCCTAACCCCAACACTAGCCTACATCTAAATAATTTTTTTTAAAAGTCTTGAATCTGAATCTAAATTGAAATATTCAAATACTTGAATCCCTCATTATTGTTTTTTTGACATGTGGCCGGGGAAGATTGGAGAGGTCCATGGACTGCAACGGAGAGACCGCACTGGGTAAGTAGGTAGATCGCGTGGTCGCTCTGACTCATTGGCATTCTTGTTCAAGAAGTCTTGTAGAAATATGAGATTTTGCAGTTTTCAACGAATGACAATTACTATGTGGATGCACATCAGATTCCGATTGTACTCAAAACTTTTGGTGCCACCCGAAGCTCGGGTCCACAATCCCCAACAAGTCCAACACTTCAGAAGTTGCAACACACATCATACAAACAAGGGGCATTGTGGATCATGGAAAAATCAGGAAACAAAAAAGCAAAAAGATTGCAGCACCACAATTTCACACATGGTCTCCCACTGCATTACTCACTGTGGCCCTAAGTGGCTTAACTAACGTTGATCGGACGGGAAACAGTGGTTTCCACTTGGTATGGCCGCAACCGAAAGTTTTTTTTTCCACTTTCCCAGCCCTGCTAAGTTGCAAATATGTGATAGTAGTTCGAAGAATTAATTAACACTTCAGGTTGACAATTGGAGAAAAGTGTATAGCTCCAGGAAGTTTGTGGAGTACTTCCAGAACTCTTTGGTCTAGCAGATTCCTGCAAACCAGTGATCATCCATCAATAAAACAAGAACTGCTGAATATTGACTGCTATTACTACACTTCCATATTTACTATAACATGACTACTACCTAATACACTTCAATATTTACTATAACATGACTACTATCTACTATAACAAGAATACCATCTACTATAAATCTATTTCTAAGATCAAGCCAATTTATAGTGCTTTAACATATGAAGAAGCAAATTATTTTGGTCTTCAGATTTTATTTTGATCAATCAAGAAGGTCTCTCGAGATATAAATGTAATGGTGACGACGGAAGGTATCCGAGGTTTAATTTGAATAGGTCCAACATGGATAATGATTCCTCTTGAGGAGATCAAGCACAGTAGATATTCCATAGAAGAGCAACAGAAGCGGTGTAGTAAAAGCGAGCCAAAAAGAGGCGTAATAAAAGTAAGCCAAAAAGAGGCGTAATAAAAGTAAACTCCAGTTTCCTTAATTCCCGTATGAGTAAAGCACTTGCCATGTGAATCTCACATCTTAGGTTATTCCTAAAATAACCCTTCTCAGTCGCTTCGATATGTTTAATACTAGGAGTGTCTTGGTGGAATTTCAGAGTCAACTTTCCACCGACATCCCAACACAGTGTCACACACATGTCAACGACTTGTTAGCCACATATAGTTTGAGCAATCATACAGTTGACAATAGTGCATAGTGTCAAACAGCCATTCACAAGTAAGCAAGTAAATGTTCTCTCTTGAGACCAAAAAATATTCAAACCAGTATAAAATCTCAATCAGTAATACATTGATGACTTAGCTTTAGATTCACGGCGTATTCGGATCCGCGCTTTATTCTCGAATCCTAACCACCAGATAGTGAAGGACTGTAGGTGTTTCCTTTGAAAAAAGGATGAAATAAGGGAGGGGCAGGAGAAGAAGAAGCAATGAGAATAGAAACCACCTCTCAAAATAAGGGTAACTTTCTCACCCTTATAGAGTCCAAATTTGTCTTCGAGACTGATAATTGAAGCCAGGGAACCTTCTGAAAAGTGACTAAGGAGAAAGGTGAGAGGTGATTATAGGGAGAAGACTGGCAATTGAGTATCTCTAAGATTTGTGTGTAATTTTTTTTAGATTACAAGGGCCCGAAACCCAGTATTTATTCCATTTTATCAGTTTTTCGATACAGCTTTTGGTTTTTCTGGGCAACTCTAAGCGTTGCTCCTGACTTTAGTGATCTGGTCCGATCCAAGCGATCCAAGCGAACTAAACAATCAAAACCTAACCGAACAAACAAGACTACCCAATTGTTTATCTTTGTTAGACAACTCTCAAGTATTGTATTTACCAGGTACAGAATTCGGGACGCATTAGACAACGTTCATAACAAGTCCCCAAACAGCTAATTCTCCAAGTGCGTACACTTATTGGACAGCCTGAATGACCATTTACAAGCAACCAATAGGGGCTTGTAATTAAATAACTCCAGCCTGGCACCTATTCTAGATTTTGTAGTTTTAGATCCTTTGTATAAAGGGCTTCATGGAAGCTTTACCCTCATTTTGATCAGAAGAATGGTCACTCCCTTCCCCTGCCACAATATTAAGAAGCACTAGGGTGGAATGTGGAACATTTGAGGCACCAAAATGCACGTGCTGAACACGAGGTACCCGGATTCATTGTGAGAAATGTTTTTTAGGGCTGTACTGGCTCATTAGAAACCAACAACTGAATAGAAGGCCTTGCTATCAACTACTGAAGTAGCCCAAATTCCTTTTCTGGAGAATCATCAACGATTAAAAAACTTGGTACCTGCACGTTACTTAAGAATCTTGCAGTAATAATTAGACAAGAATAAGGATAACCTAAGGCTGTATGTGACTAATAGGTCGTGGGACTTCAAAAGTCTCTGGTCGCTTCATGCAAGGTTGTGCACCCAATTGCGCACGGCGCCAATCTCACGTCAACCTCACACCAATCCAGCCGTGCCAATCCCACCTGTTGAACATACATACACCCATACTTTAGATTGAGGCAAGTATTGTCAGGCGGAGACTTCTAAAGCCTATGTATGGGCAAATACAGACATCTGTGATCATTCTCATTTAAGGGAAACGGAGTCATGAAGGTTAAGTGAGTGACCTGCATGTGGCCAGGCTCGAGCTGTTGGAGACGATCAATTGGAGCCTAAGCTCTGGCGAAAGTCATTGGAGGTATCAACCTCGAAGAGGAAGAATGGTGTGAATGACATGATCAGTACTATGGTACTACACCAACTGATGTGATTGTATTTTCACCTTACATGAAGGCACACTTGGCTAAGAATCACATCCTACTTCCTGAATATGAAGACATAGTCTTGAATGCTTTACTACAACAAATCCCGCCATGATAATTTGTGTTAGGATAAATCCTACGAGCCCTGGCTTTGAGAACTTTGTGTTAGTGAATTCTTCTAACGAGGCTTAGCATGGAATTAGCCTCAAACCATTACTCATGGGGTTGGAATTATCCTCAAACCATTACTCTTGGGGTGGAATGTGAAGGTTAGCAGCATTCAAGAAGACTCGGGTACGAGGCCTTATTTATGTGAGGGTTTTTCAAAATTCTTCTATGTCTATGTTTGGGTCTACGGCGAGAAGCTGGTTGGGGGGACACTGGGGGAGTTCGCGAGGCAATAGACCACAACCAAGGGCAGATTCTATATGGAAAGAAATCATAAAAGACAAAATCAAAGAACAAAAATACAATTCGATCTTATTCTGTTTGAAATCTGGGTTTTTTATTTTAAAGAAATGTCCTGATTTTATTCCTGTTGGCGTGAACTTGCGTTCTACCGAGCCTTCAGTGTTTGAGGTTGCAACGGGAAGACTGCATATACAGGGTGTGATAAGCTGACCATACAAACCAGTATTTAGACCCACCATAGGCAGTGAACTACCTATTGAGGTAGTTTGAGACTGAACTGTCCAAGTCTAAAAATGGCCATTTCAAGACGCTGTAGCCCAACGTCGTCCGATGATGGGACGTGTTATGTTCTTTACTACATGTCTGCCTAACTAATACTTTGCTCGTTGACGGTCTCTCAAGAGAGGAACCGAAGTGACTTATATCACTTTGAGAGAAAAGTGTTACAGGAAAACTCTCCACTAGAACAATGGCAAGTATCGTACTAGAAGATTGGAAAGAGGACCATCGTAGCACTTGGTGCAGCGATGAGACACGCCGTTTGGAATGGCCATTGCTACGACTGGATAGAGTAGGCTTCATCAACCCTCTATAGGCAGGGCCCGGTCTATTGTGGACCTAACAGGACGGCGGACATTGCTATTGTTCTCGTACTGAGTCGCATGCCCTTTGAAAGTATTCAAATACCTTATATTCCTCCCTCAGAGGAACCATCGGCGAATGAACATAGTAAACAGAGTACCAGAAGTAACCAGAATCTGGCATATTTCTTTTCATTATACGCCCGACTAAATCATACTACAAAGTACCATACCAGTCTATTCATAGAAGCTAGTACTATGACTCTGATGATATGAAGGTGTGAGATGATCCAGAATGAATAGAGCTGGGTTGATTATATTCTTACACTTGGCGAACATCAAAAATCAACATAATGAACAACACTCTACATGTCACCAGACTCTCAATGCATTAAGAAACATCGAAGGAAGTGATGGGTCTTTGACTGGACAAGTATTTTATATGATAACAAACATTCGAGTAATTCCTTCTGCCTGGTACTGGATTGATCCGTTCTTCCCTTCTTAACTTATCACTTGTTATCAGAATAGCCCAAAATAAATTATATAAGGCAATAAAACAGATCCATAGAATCAACAGAACGAAAGAACTTTTACCACGCTCAATATTTTTAATTAAAATACCTCCTGAGTCAACCATCCACCACTGTGTATATCCACTCCTTCTTGAAAATACAGTATTCTTAGTAGTTAAGTGTTTGGGGAGCAGCCTCCAGATAAATTNCTCCTTCTTGAAAATACAGTATTCTTAGTAGTTAAGTGTTTGGGGAGCAGCCTCCAGATAAATTGTGTAGTAGTGTAGTGTAGTAGTGTAGTGTAGTGTAGTAGTGTAGTGTAGTGTAGTAGTGTAGTGTAGTGTAGTGTAGTAGTGTAGTGTAGTGTAGTGTAGTAGTGTAGTGTAGTGTAGTGTAGTAGTGTAGTGTAGTAGTGTAGTGTAGTGTAGTGTAGTAGTGTAGTGTAGTGTAGTGGAGACCCTAAGTAATAAAACCACGTCTTAAAGTGAAGCATCACCAAGCTTTCAGCCAGTAAACAAAAACATATACCTATCAGTGTATACTTTAACAAAGAGTCCTACAGTTTCGCTACTTTTACCTAGCTATTTACTCGTACCTTCATAGCTCCGTAACTATCTCAATTACATTTATACTGACCTCTTACTCATAAAATATCTTGCTTCTTTTCAGAGTGTAGAAGGGATACTGTTTTCAAGAATGTCTTTGAGAACATAAAGACACTACATTACATCTTTAGGGAAGCTGGGTGGAAAAGGCATCAGAGTACTCGGGAATCATCTAAACCACACATTAAACATATGTACACATTGTATAAAGCAAAGACTTACAAACATACTGTACACTTCTTGATACCGCCTACCGCCAGGATACACTACTTCCCATACTTCTTGTAATGTGTCTTTACGCTGTCAATATTCTTAACTGCCCTACATTGAGTTTCTCTTCTACCCTTTAGACCCTCACAAGCCAAGCACTCTTCCACGTCTTTACTATACCTTCATACAATACCTTTCTTACGAAGCCCTCTTTTATTGCCACAACTCTAGACCTTCTGTCTGTGGCACACTGAGTAGTTTCTGAAGAGCTCTATTGGATTCACTCGCGGCCGAGGCTTGGCCCTTCTGAATTTTTCAGGCAGGTGGTTTTTGTCTTGGAGAGGAAGTTTCTGAACTTAACAAAAATGCACTCTTCGCTATAAGAAGAGGGTTGGTCTTGGTCCTTAGGTTCCAAAAAAAGATTCACTGGAAGATCTAGAGCCACTGTTCTCCACATTCAGGAAAGGATTTGCCTGGAATGGATTGGAAGAGATGGTCTGAAATGGGTTTATTGGTGGAGCAGCGAAGTTTGGCTGTGACACTTTGGCACTAAATCTGACACCTAGACTTGAAACTTTGACAGCTTGAATCCTTGACATGACACCCATGACAATGACATGACACTAGTCCACCCACAACTAATATCTACACCAAACAAAGCTACGCCTAAGACGTCATATTCACAAACGAACAATCTACAGGATTAAAAAAAAAGAAATAGACAATACCGAAAATTGCTCCTAGTTTCAGGTTGGTGGTAGGTCTTTGGCAGTAGAAGACGCTCTATGCGTAGTAGGATCACAATTCTCCGTAAATGAGTGCTTCACGTCGGTCCTTTTTGATTCACCGGGTGCACAAGTCCTTTGCCGTGTTCTCTCACCAACACCACCAACCACAACGCTTATACACAAAATCGTTCGGGTAAAACATATTATGGCCTTGGGTCTGTCCTGCACGAGAAGTCCCCAACCAGTCAGGCAGTCACAAAGTCAACCACTTAATAAAAGTCATCACTTTAACCTTTCATCAAAACCAGTGCATTCAGTATAACGCAATCATTAGACTATATCATAAATTATACTATCATATCAAAATTTCCAGTGCCCACTCTACCTGGGTGCTCTAGTATATGCCGCACCATGCCCCGCGACCACTCACCTACTCACCTACTCACCTATACAGTCACTACCACCAACCACCAACCACCAACCACCAACCACCAACCACCTACCACCAACCACCTACCACCTACCACCAACCACGTCTCTGACCAAATCTCTGACTCTGCAACTGATACAATCTCTGATGGCTGTTGACAACATTCTACGTGCCCAGGAACAAGATGTACGGCGAGACGAGGAGATTGGCCGGATCCTCAAGTGTCACCCCAAAGACTACTTTGACATTCTCCAAATCAACCCACTCCAGGACGACTTGGCGACCGTGCTCCCTGGTCTTTTGCGCAAAGCATACCGGAAGAAGTCGTTGCTCATACACCCGGATAAATCGCAGAATGCTCAGGCTCCTCAGGCCTTTGACCTAGTCAAGAAGGCCGAGCTGGAACTCGCCAAAGACCCGCCAGATGACCAGGAAAAGACTGATCTCTTGAGCATATACAACGAAGTCAAGGGCCACGTGGTCGCCCTGGGGCTGGGGCTGGCTGGGCTTCCTGCAGACTACGACCATGCAACAAATGTCTCCATTAGGGAAAAGGTATACTCTGTTCTACATAGTCACCAGAAGGACCAGCAGGTGGAGAAGGACTACCTACACAGACAGGAAGCGCAGAAACAGACGGAGATGCAGACTGCAGCCAAGGAGCGGGAGATGAAACGATCGTGGGAGTCGAGATGGGCCGGCGACCGTGACGATAGAGTGAGGCTGTGGAGAGACTACACTAGCAAGGTGGAGAAGAAGACGCGCAAGAAGAAGCGCGTGCTCATCTGACAATCGCATGAGGCTATTATGATCACGTTATAGAATAGATTTATTTTTGTAGTCACGTGTAAATACATGGAGTATCTTAAACTGGCAAGTCATTCACTCATTCAATGCAACGGCTCGCTTACTTAGATTCAGCAGCCAACTTTTCAGCCTTGGCGACAACATCTTCGATACCACCAACCATGTAGAAAGCGTTTTCTGGCAAGTGGTCGTACTTACCGTCCAAGACCTCTCTGAAAGACTTGATGGTCTCCTCCAATCTAACCAACTTACCGCTGATACCAGTGAAAACCTCAGCAACGGCGAATGGTTGGGACAAGAATCTTTGGATCTTTCTGGCTCTCTCGACGGTCAATTTGTCGGCCTCAGACAATTCATCCATACCCAAAATGGCAATGATATCTTGCAAAGACTTGTAAGCTTGTAAGGTTTGTTGGACGTTGGTGGCAACGTCGTAGTGTTCTTTACCGACAATGGAAGCGTCCAACAATCTGGACTTGGAGTCCAATGGGTCCACAGCTGGGTAGATACCCAACTCAGAGATACCTCTGGACAACACAGTGGTAGCATCCAAGTGAGCGAAGGTGGTGGCAGGAGCAGGATCAGTCAAGTCATCGGCTGGGACGTAGACAGCCTGGACAGAGGTGACGGAACCCTTTTGCGTGGTGGTAATTCTCTCTTGCAACATACCCATATCGGTGGCCAAGGTTGGTTGGTAACCGACAGCGGAAGGAATACGACCCAACAAAGCAGACACTTCAGAACCAGCTTGGGTGAATCTGAAAATGTTGTCGACGAACAACAAGACATCTTGTCCCTCCTCATCTCTGAAGTATTCGGCAATGGTCAAACCGGTCAAAGCAACTCTGGCTCTGGCTCCTGGAGGCTCGTTCATTTGACCGAAAACCAAGGCGACCTTGGAGTCACCCTCGAAGTTGATGACACCGGTTTCCTGCATTTCACGGTACAAATCGTTACCCTCTCTGGTTCTCTCACCGACACCGGTGAAGACAGAGAAACCACCGTGGGCCTTGGCGATGTTGTTAATCAACTCTTGGATGAACACGGTTTTACCGACACCGGCACCACCGAACAAACCAATCTTACCACCTCTGGCGTATGGGGCCAACAAGTCGACGACCTTAATACCAGTCTCCAAGACCTCAGCAGAAGTGGATTGGTCAACGAAGCTAGGAGGGTCGGTGTGAATTGGGTTTCTCTTCTTGGTGTTGATAGGACCTCTCTCATCAATTGGGTCACCAGTGACGTTGATAATACGACCCAAAGTCTCACGGCCAACAGGGACGGTGATTGGAGAACCAGTGTCAGTGACAGAAGAGCCTCTGACCAAACCCTCAGTACCATCCATAGCAATGGTTCTGACGGTGTTCTCACCCAAGTGCTGGGCAACCTCCAAGATCAAGTCGGAGTCACCGTTCTTCAACTTCAAGGCGTTGAAAATGGCTGGCAAGTTACCTTCTTCGAATTGAACATCGACGACGGCACCGATCACGGCTCTGCGAAAGTTAGTATATAGACATGAAAAATTACCGTGGGCCGCGACTTCGCACTCCGGGATGCGCGCTTCTGATTGGTGCATACTGGACGACGTTGAAAATGGGGTCAATGAACTGACCACCAAGAACACACCAATTGCAGGAGCAGGCCATTGCAGGAGTATGTTTCTGATTAGAATCTTGATTGATCCTTTCCAATTTGATCTCCACCAATCCAAATCCAACCAAATCAGAGCAGATCGGGATCTGGTGGGTTTCAGATTATGTGAGTGTTGGAAAATTATGAGCCCTGCAATGCTCACTTCAATGATTTGAACATTGAATTTCCATGCAATTCCACTCATAAATTGAATGATCCATCAATGCCAACGACACATTGATCAGATCAATGGATAAGCAAAACGAACAAGACACAAAACCAGAAAACAAAGAAATAACCCGGAATCCCTGCCCAATGCAATGAATGGAAGCATCCACCATAGGCACAGGACCCATCCAATTAAGCCCACCAAGAAGTTGGAAATACATACCTAACTTTACCGTTAGCAGCAGCAGCGGTGGCCAAGCCTCTGTTGAACATGACATTGCGCTTAGCGGCAGAGAAAGCTCCGCGAGAAGCAGTGTTAAACAATCTTGGAAGAACCATCGTTTGTTTGATGATGTTTCACTGTTGGACAAGTGGAAAGGAAAAGAGTAGGCACTGCGAGGGTTATAAGGTTTTCAGTGGGACGCTCGCCCGCGGGCCAGCATACCGGTCGGCGGAAGTCGCAAAATTTGAACCAGCCAATCATGGCGCTAGCTGGGGTTCCGGGCGCGAACACCAATATCATTGGGCGCCAGAGTGTTACCCGCACTGCGCGCGTGCGCTGTTTCGGATGGCCTAATAGCTGCAAATGCCTGACTGCAAAAGGAAGTGGATATACTAGTATCGCTTTAGCTGATACTAGCATTTACATTTAAGATATTCTTTAATACTAAAATCCGTCTCATTCCATATAAACTCTTCTAATAAACAGATGAACAAATGAAGAAATGAACAAATGAACAAATGAACAAATGAACAAATGAACAAATGAACAAATGAACAAATGAACAAATGAACAAATGAACAAATG